>JANAVB010039538.1:0-17500 GCA_029216955.1 Iris pallida | reverse complement strand
TAGTTTGGCATATGAAACCAAAACTCATTTTCTGTGTACTTAGGAAAACTGATTTTTATAATATACTTGTACTGGTTAATAAATTCCAAAAAAATTATAATAAATTTCTATAATTAACAAGGATCTTTTTGGTACTTTATTTTATGTAAAAATAAGCTTTTTGTCTATCTCAAAAATTATTAAAATACAATGATCATTTGATTTATTTATTGATTAATTACGACTTGCAACTTTTGTGCTATTTTGAGTTTTAGTCGTATTGAACCTCACCCCTCACCAGTGAAAAGACCCTAGAACGTAGTTATAGTAGTATGTCACCCCACATGGGTCTCCTATGCTAAAGTCATCATTTTGGCTAGGTGCCCAGTCACAAGTCGTGTTGCACCAATTAGTGTCTTAGTATTTTAGCTTAGTATAAAAACTAAGTTTATGTATTTATTTCTACAGTGACGAGTTACCAGAAATCTATAGCACTTTTATCGCAGCTTGCTTTGTTTTGCTTTGCTAGAGGCAAGTACTCTCTACAAACTTTACATACTGTTACATAATGAACTGCGATTTACCAACCATGTTAAATGCTGATCCTTGGGGTAGCAAGTTAGATATTCACATGTTGTACTTTCAGTTACTACCATGCTTAGAATAGTCTTTATGTATCTCTCACATGATTAGAATCTGGGTTATGGGGAAACTGTTAGTAGCATACGTGATCATGCCCCCTTACTCGTACGTACGTACCGAACAAGGTTGACATTTTATATGTATACCTTGTCGTAGGCGCACCAGCTGTATTTGTACGTATGTACATCTATCACTTGTTTTACTTGTATGGAAGTATATTTTATATACTTTACCATAGTACATTTTACATCTATTAACGATCACGTACCTACTACAGTTTTAAACATTACATATACATCTGTCTCTATGACATATGTGTCCTTGCCATGATAGATTATGTGATGCCTTGTTTTTCAGTTATTCCTCTATATTCATTTACATGTTTCATATGCTAGTTTGCTAGAATCAGTACTTGCTCCCGTCCTGACAGGATAACGTTATAGGTGTCCTTACTGAGGAGGAGTTACTCTGCGACTCATATTATGGTGATACTGCCGAGGACTCGACTTTGCTTTACGAGGATGTTCCTGCGGGGAACCTCGTCTAGTTATCTTTTGCTTTAGACTTTTGAGTGTAGTCATGTATTAGACTACGTGTTTTGTAACTGGACATGTATCCAGTTTTACATTTCAGACTTGTACTTTGGACATTTTACTATATGAGACAATTTTTATGTTTGGAGCATTTATGAATTTTATTCACTTATAGAACTGTTAGCACATTTAGTCTTATCTTGTTATTTCTAGAACAGCTTACTGTGTTTTATCTCAAGCACAGGCTGGACATGACTCGGCCCGGTCCAACAATTTGGGTAACGGGTCGTGACAGAGCTTACATCATAGCCTGGGTACCTAGTTAAGATTTAGTACGGCTTACCATCCACAGACGGACGGGCAATCAGAAAGAACAATTCAGACTTTAGAGGATATGTTGCGAGCTTGCACTCTGGATTTTGGAGGATTTTGGAGAGCCACCTGTACTTAGTCGAATTCTCATACAATAACAGTTATCAAGCCAGTATCCAGATGGCACCATTTGAAGCATTATATGGTAAGAAGTGTAGGTCGCCACTGGCATGGGATGATATCGGAGAGAGAAAGATGTTAGGCCCGGAAATGATTGTCCAGATAGTTGAAGTGGTCAAGGAAATTAGAGAACGACTTCGAGTTACGCAAGATCGACATCGTCATTGGACGGACCAGCATCGTAGGCCACTAAAGTTTTCTGTTGGGGACCATGTGTTCTTACGGATCTCACCTACCCGTGGGGTCATTAGATTTGGCTTTCTCGGGAAGTTGAGTCCGCGGTACGTGGGCCCGTTTGTTATTCTTGATAGGATAGGCGATGTTGCTTATCGTTTATCCCTTCCTCCTTCTTTACGAGAGGTGCATGACATGTTTCATGTATCTCACTTACGAAGGTATGTATCGGACCCAAGCCATATCCTTGATCATTCTGAGCTGGTTGTTGGTACCAACCTGTCTTACGAGGAACAGCCTGTGTCTATTTTGGACCGTAGAAAGAAGATACTCAAGAACCGAACAATTAGCCTTGTCCGGGTTGCTTGGGGTCATCACTCTTTAGGAGAGTCAACGAGGGAACGTGAGGATGATATCCGATCACGGTATCCGCACCTGTTTGACTCACAAGGTATATCTCTTTCTGTGTACCTTGATTGTCATAACTCCTCACGCTTGTCACCTTATGAGTAGAATTGCTTGATGTCGTCAATAGTTAAACATAGATATGTTACTTGCTATTGGCATTGTAGAATGATTGCTTACTCAAATTGCTTATACTTAGATTAGTTTAGCTCCGATGTGTCTATCATGTTTGGATTTGAAATTTCGAGGACAAAATTTTTCTAAGGAGGGTAAAGATGTCACTTTTCGTTCCCGGAATACGTATTTTAAATACATGTACTGCTAGAACGTATTTATTTAATATTTATCATATATTATTCTGTATTTAAATCCCTTTAATTTCAAGTTAATTATTTTTCTGTATTTTACTTTTTGCATTTTACCTTCTGCTTTGCTTATTGGGTTCGGCCCGAGTTGGTTTAATTTTCGGCCTTGATGGTTCAACATGAACCCAACTTCCCACCTACCACCACTCCTTCATTTAAAGCCCATCCCCTTTCTCTCTCTCTTCATTACTTCTTCTCATTTCTCTTCTTCTTCCTCATAACTCTCCCACCAACCTAGGAGGGCTAGGCAAGTGCCAACTTGCTTCTTGATCGATTTTCATTTTTGTTGTTCCATCGTCTTCCTCTCAAGATTCTTAGATACTTTAGTACTTAGCATTTTTGATTTCTATGGCTCATTTCATGTAGATCTAAGTTTAATATATTTTCGGAATTTTTAGGTTTTGATCTAGTAACTTTGTTATTTTTCAAGTTTTGATGGTTTCATGTTGTAAAAAATTTGATTCTACCCAATTTTGACTATTGGAAGTCCTAATTTCGACTTATTTTGAGTGATTTATGGTCTTTTTGGTTTATGAGTTTTCATGGCCATTAGAGGCTGACTGGAGAAGATGAGCAGTACATGCTGTCCTGGCGTATGCTGTTTGCTGGCAAAGATATGTTTCCATGATGTTTGCTGGCGCATTTTGTTTGCTGGCGCATGCTGTTTTTCGTGGCGCATGTTGTTTGCTGGCAAAATACTGTTGCCATGCTATTTGCTGGCGCATGCTGTTTTCTGGCGCATGCTGTTTCTTGGCGTATGCTGTTTTCTAGCGCATGCTGTCATGGCGCATGTTGTTTTCTGGCGCATGCTGTTTCTGGCGCATGCTGTTTCCTGGCGCAAGCTGTTTCCTGGCGCATGCTGTTTCTGGCGTATGCTGTTTCTTGGCGCATGTTGTTTCCTGGCGCATGCTATTTTCTGGCGCATGTTGTTTCTGACGCATACTGTTTCCTGGCGTATGCTGTTTCGTGGCGTATGTTGTTTCTTGGTGCATGCTGTTTCCTGGCGCATGCTGTTTCCTGGCGCATGCTGTTTCTGGCGCATGCTGTTCCTGGCGCATGCTATTTCCTGGCACATGCTGTTTCTGGCGCATGCTGTTTCCTGGCGCGTGCTGTTTTTGGCGCATGTTGTTTCTGGTGCATGCTATTTCTGGCGCATGCTGTTTCATGGCGCATGCTGTTTCCTGGCACATGCTGTTTCCTGGCACATGCTGCATGAACTTCTATAATTTCTCGGGCCTTTTGACTAATTCTTGTCCCAAATTAACATTAATTGATATTGATTGTGACCTTGACTAATAATTGATCATGCGTTCCTAGTTGGAACTAAGAGACTGGCTAGTCGTCTTATTGAATTGAATGAATGAGACACGTTCATATTAATTATAAACTATTGTAATCGATTGGCCGATCCCGAATATTGGCATACAGGCATGCGCAGGCTTCAATTTATTTATTTCTCTATAAAAGCAGCATGTGTACTTTATGGTCAAGGCATGATTATTCCGTGGCTAGTTTTGATTGTTGCATTGCGCTATGTAAGACCTACAATCTAACCACACGGGTATCGTTGTAGAGATGTGCATATCGTACCCCGTACGAAAGTACTTATTCTGAATGACCATGATCCACGGCATGGGATTTCACTCAACATATAGGCTATTAAGTTAAATAAAATGATGATTGCATGGAGAGAACGGATTTCCGAGTTCTTACATGGCAGTCCTCTTTGGGACTATTAAGTGCCCGACAGGCCGGCTGGTTCCCACAGATACTGTAAATCTGTCACACGGGCAGGGAGTGGTATCTGCTTATATTATTTATTGTATATTGTATATTAACGACGGGCGTCCCGCTGGGACTCGTCTAAATTCATGATTGGCACAATTGATTGACTGGGTAGACTAGCCTTGCTTGCACATAGTAAGAACTGATGAATCCTTTATCGCATAATTCCAAGATAACTTAGAATCCACAATAGCAAGCCGTCGTAGTTGCATGGCCGTTTAAATTGATTTGGTTGTGTATTGTACCTACTCTGTTGACTAACTGAGATGATCAGAGTGTCGAGACATGACGGGCCAACTTCTATCCCTGTTTGGTTGGGAGGTTGGTTTGAAGTGTCGTGACGTTGTGTGAATCCCATTAGCAAACAGATATCTATTATTATATTCTCTTATTTAGTGGTTTAAATTCCTCATATCGTGCTTGCTTGCGGTACTTGCTATTAGAGGTCTAACCTCTCTGGTTTTGCATGGCCAGATCTAGAGCCGGTTCCCGAGGACTCAGCTTACTTCCACCTCCAAGATGGTCAATACTAGAGGAATGATCGCAGGAGGACTCGAGTGGGTTCCTTACTTCCCCGCTCGTTTTGTTACTTACTTTATATTTTTGTCGTTTGGCACCGACATGTTAGTCGGATTGTCTTGTACTTTTACATAATTGTAATTAAATCAGACTGCAGCTGATAACAATTGTGTATACCTTGCTTCGTCATCTGGCTATGTTTTGTAAAGCCAGATATCAAGAACATTTTGACTGAGCGTTTGGGACGCCTTACTGCTTTATCTTACATGTTCTCTATTTCTGTTTCGTGTTTGAATGATTGAGACAATAGATGTGAAGTGACCATAGTATGACTTTCATGTAGGATGCATCCCCTCGTCTTATTAGACAGCATTGATCGTATTATACGGTATTCCTCTACCCGTAATACGTAGCTGGCTGAGTCATTCCCCCGCTCTCCAGTATTCTGGTTCTGGGGCATGACATATATATACGAAATATATCTTTGTATATTTAGTAACTATATATTGACAAAAAAAATTATAAATAAACTGAAATATTGGTTAAACCAAATAAACTAAAAATCGAACAGATTTATTTCGTTCGGTTTGGTTCGATACGGGATATTTCGGTTGTTTTCAATTTTTGTTATTCGATTTTCGGTCGAATTTGGTATTTGGTAATTCGGTTCGATTAACCGAGTTAATGGAATGCTCACAATTGAACTATCTACTGTTCCAATCATGGGAGAGGCAACAAAGTTTTTTTTGATATTTAAAAAAATAAGTTATAGCATGTTGTGACTGCTATAGGAGCGATCCAATTTTGTTGTATAATTTATAGCGTTCTCGATAGCGGCGTTTCCGTCCGTTAGATATTCAGAAATTAAATCGCTACCGTCCATAGCAAAATGCTATGTTTTATGTTTGAAGAAACCTTAATGTATTCTCCCCAACCCTTCAACTCCCCAAAACCCGCCAAACAGCGCAGTCCTCCTTCATGAAAACCCTTCACAAAAACCTCCCTCCATGAAAACCCTCCACGAAAATTCCCAAACTTCCCCCCCTCCTTCTCTCCGTCACAAAACCGCTTTTCCTCAGGAAATCCTAAAGGTAACGCTCCCCTCACAAAACCCTTCATCTTCTTCTCTCTGTCTCTCTCTCCCCTCACGAAAATCCTAAAGACCGACCGACCCACCCACTCATCGTCTGACCGACCGACGACTGACCGACCGACTCATCTTCTTCCACTACAACAAAAATGGTTAATAACGACACTTTATTAACGATACTTTGTAAATAAGTGTCATTAATTATTTTTTATGACGACACTTTGTTAAAATGTGTTCTAGTATTTAAAGATTTATCATCAATTACGATATTTTTTAAGAAGTGTCGTAGACATGAATTCAATGACACTATCAAAATGTTGTCTAATATTAAATGATAAAGGTCAACACTTTTAAAATGTCATCCTAAAATTTTTTGTTCCCACAATTTTTTTAGTTTTTGCGCCCTTCGTGCCAATTTATTTCGCCCTAACTCTTCCTATGAAACTTCTACAGCACATAAACTCTCTTTCCTCTCTTTCTTTCATCCTTCACCTCAATTTCTCTGGCCTGTTTTTTTCTTTGACTCTCTCTCTCTCTCTCTCTCTCTCTCTCTCTCTCTCTCTTTCACTCATCCCTTTCTCTGAAATCCCCCAAAATCTAATCGAAACCCTAATTTTCTTATTAGATCTCCCAAAACCCTAAAATCTTTACCATTCTTTCCCTAATTCTTTACTCCAAACCCTAAAATCTCTACCGGTCATCTCGTCAAAGTCCTCCAGTTCCAGAGGCAGCACACGCCCTTCGTCTCGTCCAACGAGTAACACGGCATGTTCGTCGTCGTCGACGAGAGGATGATCATCGGTGTAGACGATGCGGTGGCTCGCGCTGATGTGACCGTCGTCGAAAATTCGACCTGCCGAAGCTGCGTGCCACTGCCGACTTCCACCGCATGCTCAAGATCGACGAGGGAGGGTTCGGCAGCGTCTACAAGGGCTTCGCCCGTCCTACGGACGGGAAGGGTGAGAAGATCACGGTCGCGGTCAAGCGACTCAACCACAAGGGTCTGTAGGTATTTATAAATATTTAGTTACCTTCATCTTCATTCATTCATTTGGGAGACATTTTACAATAAGTTACTTAAATTGTTTATACATCTTAATTTAAATATGCATGATGGATTTGAAATAGAAAGCTTTGCCAAAGTGAGCTGGATCTGAAGCTACCAAGTTTTTCATAATCAATGATATCATTCTCAATACTCATTCTCTTAGATTAGGCCAAAATTTATTCCAGGAAGAAATTACTGCTGATTAGTAGTGAAATTATTGATCAAAGAAATCAATGTGTCATTGCCTGGGTTATTCCAAGCAGCAGAAAATTAAATCGTGAGTTCGGCTGCGTAGGAGGGTAAGTAAATGGTATGGGATGTGCTTATATTTGAAATTGAAGCAGGGATGTGTCATTACCTGGGTTTTCTGATTGGCATAACAGTAGATGTATAACTCGAGGCACAAAAGTATTATATGATGAAGAGGTTTTCTTATTCTGAATCCAGGAAGAACTTTGGGCCATAAACGCGGTCGTGGCTATCGATCCTTTTCGAGGTTTACTCTAGTGACTTTAGAAGTTCAAACTTACAGAAGTTTCAAAATGTGTGTCAGAATGCAATTTGATATATAGTGGATGCACTTTCTTAAGTGGATGTCATTTCATTAAATGCTTTTGTAGCTATATCAGGAACATTTTCTCCCTCCTAATATAAGGCCTATTTCATTCTTAATTGTATATTATTTTGATATTTATAACCTGACTTAATATATATGCTTCTTGCATGTTATTTTGCATCCATATTACTGTACTACGATGTTGGACGTTTTTACTAGTTTAGAATATAATAGATGTATTAGGCTGGAGAACCTTCAGTTTTTGATATATTGGTTTCCGTGCATTATATGGAAGGAATAATACGCCTCCGTGGTTCGATCCACTGATCTTCTGCCACCCAGTCAAGATCTTACATGTTTGAAACTTCCTCCATTTTAGATTTATTTAGTTCTAGTTTTCAAAAGTCTTTTGCTACTTGTTTGGCAGATAAAAACTAACAAGTATGAAACTAGTGGAATTTGTGCCTAGTTTCCCTAGGTGTTGTTAGGCTATCGAAAACTCATTTTCCACGGATAACTCGTCTTTGTAGTAAACTCATTATAAATATCTAAGAAATGCAACTTATGAAACAAAAGATGGAAGAAAATAATTATCATATATTAGTTAAGATATTTTTTATTTATTTTTTGGTTTTTTAAAATAGAATTAAGTTAGTGATACGTTCCTACAGAAACTCAAATATAAACTCAAAATGAGAACTCACAATACGGTTATAACATGTGGACTTATTTTTCTATTTAGATCTTTGACCTTTTTTTATTTAAATTCGATGAGATATATTTAATCAGATGATTTTTGAGTGACGATTAAAAATTAGTAAGTCATGCGTTTTTTGAGATGCCCGACGATACACCTGCATTGCATGCCTTTTGGGCCCACTGTCCAAAACTTCCACCACTATATGGAATAAATAATACGCTCTCGTGGCTCGATCCACTGATCTTCTTTCACCCAGTCAGTATCTTACATGTTTGAAACTTCCTCCATTTTAGATTTTTGTAGTTCTAGTTTCCAAAAGTCTTCTGCTACTTGTTTGGCAGTTGGAAACTAACAAGTATGAAACTAGTGGAACTTGTGCCTGGTTTCCCTCGGTGTTGTTAGGCCATCGAAAACTCATTTTCCACGGATAGTTCGTCTTTACTGTAAACTCATTTATAGATATCTAAGAAATGCAACTTATGAAACAAAAAATGAAAGAAAGTAATTATCATATATTAGTTATGATTTTTTTTCTTTCTTTTTGAATTTTCAAAATCGAATTAAGTTAGTAATATGTTCCTACAAAAACTCAAAATAAGAACTCACAATATAGTTACGACATGTAGACTTATTTTCTATTTAAATTATTGACTTTTTATTTACATTCTATCAGATAATTTAATCAGACCATTTTTTAGCGACATGTGTTTAAAAATTAGTAACTCATGAGTTTTTTACATGTCCTACGATACGTCTGCATTGTATGACTTTTGGGTCCATATTTGTTGGAAATCGGATACGCCCTCCTGCGCTCCGATACCGTGTCTGAGACGTTGTCGCAGCGAAAACTTAGGCCAACTCACCTGAAATAACCAACCCCCGTCTAACGGACACCAAGCACAGATAAAGACAAGTATATGGCGGTGACTACGTCACCTGGACAAATCCTAATCTCTATAACTCAGATAAAATTACAAGATTGACAAAAACTAATGTTGAACCCTTTGCCCTAATAGGTTCAACCCCCTCACCACACTCAAGAAGAAAAGAAAGATTACAATTGAAATCGCTCACCAACCCGTTGCAATCTCCCTAACCGAAGTTGACGACCCCTCGATTAGATCTCTTCTTCCTTCTGCCTTGGATGGTGAAGTCATAAGAACAAAGTGCGAAACTTTCTCTTAGATTTTCTGTGGACGAGCACCTCGAATATCCACTTTTTGTGTTGTGCTTTGTGCCTCCACCCTCACCCCTATATATAGGATGAGAAAAACCTATTTTAGGTCATAATATAATTTCTTAAATAGGAAGCCCTCAAATAAAAATCCTACTACACATAAAATAGCCCATCAATATCCTATTTTAGATTATAATAGGATCTCTTAAATAGGAAACCATCAAATAAGAATCCTATTATATCTAAAATAGCCCAGCACCAATTATGGACATCTAAATCAAATTAAATCAAATATTTAATCAGATTTGGACTCCATAAATATGCTATTACCAAATCCACATTGGACTCCAACAATCTTTCCCTCCAGTCTGATAAGAGGGTGTTGACCCTATGGCTACTCAACTGGACTCCATGCATGTCGTCATGCGACAGAGTTCCTGCTCCCCCATGCCACTGATCTTCGATCCCCCGAGCTGCTTTGTATCTTCCTACGTCTCTAGCTCCTCGACCGTCACATCGACGCTAGCTGTCATGCGTAGCACCTCTTGCACTACTGGGATCCGGCCGATATCAATAACACGATCAAGACCGAAGTCCTTGACGATCAGTCTCACCGCAAGTCTCGGCTGCCTATCCCTGACTTCTGTCTTCCACCGGAAACTGTTTACGTCCCGACGAGCTTCTTCATCCTTGGCTGGCCCAACCAAGCAGACAGTGCGGTCCTCCTGAGATTCGAACTCCTGAACCTGCCTACCTTCGTGTCTGAACTTGAAGCTCCCCCATACACATGCGTCCATGAGCAGAACATTACGCACTGTGCATGCCGTCGATGACCCATAGCTCCCCCTAAACAGTGTGAATGATGATGCTCCCGTCTCAGATTGAGTTTGCTGCAAACCTTGATCTTCTTCCTAGCTTCGAACTGCTGAAACCGATGTCGCTTCGTGAAGCTTTGGCAAACCACTTGTCGCCAAAACTGGATCCGTAGGGCAAGCCCCACCTGGAGACCGACCAGCTGTTATGGAACCGACAGACTGACCCTCAATCTTTGACTCACCACCATCCGTCGCTTTGTCTTGACGAACCGAATCCTCTGTATCCCTCAAAGCACCTAGAAGTCCCTCCTCAGAAAGTTCTTGTCACGACCCGATCACAAATAATTGGGTCGAACCGGATCATGCCCAGTCTGCACCATTGTGAGACGGCGGCAGTAAGCTGTTCTATAAGCAGGTGTTCACAACAATATCTATACATTTGTCACAACTCAATTTTCAAAAATTTTAAAACTTTTATTCAACATTCAAAAGTCCAAAAAGAACTGAAGTGAAATGCTGAATTCAAATTAACAAAGTTTCAAAACAACAAAACTGAAAACTTGAAATAACTAGCTAAGCGTTCGGCTCGTCGGCCTCAGGTCCTGCGTCCTCCGAGGGGGACTCTGGAAACACCACAGGGTACAGAACCGGGTCATAATAGCTATTGTACAATAGCTCAGCATCCTCAATGTTACCTAAAAATGTTGTCTCCAGTTAGGAGGGAGCAAGTACGAATATGTAACTCATATTTCAAGTAGTAATAGAAAAGTGCAGGCTAAACAGTTTAAACAATATTTTCCAGTAATTCTACGATTAAAAACAATGTGATTTGAATGTGTAATCGTCTATGACCGGCTTGGGTTATATAATAGCGTCCTAGTGACGCGATACGGCTTATCCCCGTGTGTAAGAGGGATAAGCTCGCACAATCATACAATATGGGGGTATTGGCCATAAACGTTACACTATTCCCCCAATCCCCACAATCAATATCAATCAATATCTGAACCCTAAGAGAGGGTTCCGTGTAGCAATGTGGTTTAAACATGCAGCTAGACAATTACTAAATAAAATACAAGAAAATATAACCGTAACTTGCCTTTGTTTATGACTGGATCGGTAAAGTCGGTTACGAGGAGGATGTCAGGTTCGTCTCCGAGATCCTACAGTTGAGAACCTTGACTTAGAACCAATATGAAACCATTCTAGGTGTGCTAGTTACAATCTCTAGTAGTAGTGTCCTAGTCGGATTTTAAGTTCTTTTATTTAACCTACTGTAACGCTTTACGTCGCAAGCTACGTGCGTTGTCAATTAGTTTGTTAAATCGGTTAATTCAGTTAATTGGGGAAAATAGCAATTACAGTTTAACTTAGGAAAACTTTGTATTTTTGAAATATATATATAAACTAGTTTTCTTCTAGTGATAAAACATGAACTTGTTATCTTGCTAATATTTTATTCATTTAATTAACTTAGAAAAATCTTTATTAATTTTATACAAAATAATTAATATCCTAATTATAATTTACGCGTCCAAATATGGAAACCAACCCAGAAAAGAAATAAAAATCAACCCAGAAAAGAAATAAAAAACCTAGACTACACAATACAGAGGCACAACTAACAAAAATAGAAATCTGGGCTTATGCCCTTACAAACTTTACATAAATAAAATTAGAAAAAAATTAGTTAGCTCTGAAAAATGTCCCGTATTTTAAATACTGAAAATAAAACTAATAAATAAATTAAATTAAATCTTAGGAGTCTCAGACTTGGTCTAATCGTCACTATTTTTAGCTAATGCCTCAACATCCGAAAATCTCGGTTTCGTTTGCATTTCGCTAGGGCCCACGGACCGGTACGGTCGTCGCCCAAAAATCCGATTTGAATTATTTTCTGAAAACCGATTTAAAATTCATTTATAAAGTTTTATAAAAATTTGGGCATCATTCCCTCTATATTCGGGATAACCCAAAACTGGAAAAATGTGCCAAAACACCCAAAATATTTATTGCAAACCAGGGAAACCACAAAAATTAATTCCACCAAAAACTCATAACCAATTTCCAACATAGGCCAAGCCAACAAAAACCACAGAACATTCTGAAACGAAGTTCGAAATTTTTTTGAAAAGTCACAGAATCAAAATAGTATAGATTCGAAAATATCCGAATTTAACTCGGGAAATTCCAAGAAGACCAACAGAAGCACAAATAAGAAAATCTACAGAACTTTTCCGAAGGAAAGTTCGGAAATTCTGAAGGATCGGAATCACTACCGTAATCCTCAAAACCGATTCCGGTTGCAGGATCGGGGACCGAAATCATCATCGACTACGTAAACGAAAATGGGAACGCGAAATTATACCTTGGGTTGCTCGGCTAGAGCTCTCAGATGTTAAAATTGGAATAAAACTAAGTTTTCGCGGAATCGGGAAAATCCAGAGCTCGCGGACAGCAAGAAAAATCGTGAAACGGGAGATCGGGGTCGGAATCCGACGCGCGGGAATGCTAGGCAGAGGAGGGGGCTGCCGGAGCGCTCGGAGAGCGGCGCTGGGCTAAGCGGGGGCCGCTGGGCGAAAAGGGGGCCGGTCGTGCCGCTGGAGCGGGGAGGAGCGGGCAGATGGGGGCGCTTTGGGCGCGGGGCCGACAGGGGGAGGCCGGGGGAGCGGCGCCGGGGCGAGGGAAGGCCGACCGAGGTTGCGGCCTAGGGCTCGCGCGGGAGGGCGAGCCGCGGGGGTTGCTGGAGGAAGCCGGGGACGCGCGCGCGTTGCCGGGACGCCCGAAGGTCGGTCGCTGGGAGCTAGGGCACGCGGGCCTAGGGAAGAAGAGAGTAAGAGGGTGAGGAAATGAGAAGAAAGTGATGGGGGTTGGGTTAGAAGTTGGTGGTGGTGGTTATTTAAGGGGAGAGGTGGGGATACGTTTGTGGAGGAGAGGGAGTGAAGGAGAGAGAAGTGAGGGGAGTGAATTATGGAGAAGGTGGCTGAGAAATAGTAGGGAGAAGACCCATTGTGAAACCCATAATTTTAGTTTACAATTTTTCTATTTAATTAAAAAAAATTTTACTAAATTAAATTTTTTATATAATGTTAGATATTTAGCTAATATTGATAATATTTGTAAAATGTAAATTATTTAAATCAACTTGGAATTTTTGCATGTTGTCCAGACCCAGACCCGAACCAAAATGAAGCTTAAATTTTTTTATAAATTGATGGTTAGAATTCTAAAATATTAATTATTATTTATTATTGATTTTTTTTTAAAAAAAGAAATTTATTTTTGTTAGCCATATTTTATTTTATTAATTGGCCCAAAACTTATTTTTCCCTTAGGCCCAAATATCCATTAACCCAATATCCAATAAGTTCAAACCCAACTCATGTTCTTAATGGGTTACAAACCTTTAACCCAGTTGTAAAGGAAAGCAATATTCTACTTTTCTTTTAAGTCTTCATGTTTGCTGTAACATCCAACATTGAATGAATACTTTAGGAATGAGTGGTCATTCCTTTCTGAGAGGAAGTTTTGCTCTCAACCGAAGTTCTTTCGGTTCCATCTTCCCCGAACAGTCGGCTCTTCCCCTCCCTTGGCCGACGCCATCGAAGCCAGGCCATGGCTCTTGGTTTCCCTCGCCTGGTAACTTCCCTTTTTCCCCTCCTTTATAAACCAAGTCTCAACTCCACCTTTCCCCACACCTTCTTCCCAAATCTCAGAGCCAAATCCCTAGATCTAGTCCTTCCCGGAGTTCCCCTGGCCGACGCCCCAATCCCGGGCCTCCCGACGACCCGCGCGGCCCCCGTCACCGTCGCCCGTGCCCCGTCGCCAACCCTGGCCGGCGCCCGACCCTCCGGTGACCCGTTGTCTGTCGGTGGTTGCTCCGGTGACTGTCCCGTCCGGTTCCAGTGCTGCCCCGTCCCGTTCCGAGATCCATTTTGAACCCCGTTGTCGGTAATCTCTAATCCTGTATTTAAATTCCGTAGTCTATGATGATACACTGGTCCTACAGATTCCTTCTGGAATTTGGTTTCGGTAACGTAATGACTACGTTACTATCTCGGTTTTTCGAGTTCTTCGGGAAAATTATTTTGGTTGCTGGTTTGTTTCTGAGAATAATTTGGACAGAACAATATTCTGTGAAATCTTCGGGTTTCCAATAATTTTCGGAAACATTTTTTTTTGAGATTAAAATTTAATTCATGAATTGATTTTTGTTGGTTCATTTTGGGCTCTTTGAGTTCTGTTGGAATTTTTGGTTATATGACAATGCTGGAGATGTTTCTCTTGGGAAATTTTGTTTCGGAATGATTTCGGGATTTTCGGGAATTACGGAAACGTTGGATTAGGCTTTGGAAAATATATTCTATGGTTGTATATAAAATTCGGGTTTTGGGAGTTATTTTGCAGGTTTACGGCGCATTTCCCAGTTTTTGGGTTGACCGAAAACAGAGGAGATGCTGCCGAAAATTTTGCAAAATAATAAAAATGATTTTAAAATGATTTCGGTAAAAATATTATTTAATAATATTTTGGGCGACGACCTTAATGGTCAATGGGCCCCAGCAAAATGCAAATGCACCGGTTTGTCCGGACGTTGAGGCAGAGTAGCTGATTGTGATGATTGGACCAGAGTCTGAGACTCATACTACTTTTATAATTTTATTTAGAATTTATTATTGATAATATTTAATTTTAGGCGATTTAAGGGACTAACCTTTTTCCTCTTTTTTAATTCGTGTATTAATTTGTAAGGGCATAAGCCCATTCATTTATTTTCTGTAAATTTTGTAATAAGTAGGAACGGTAGATTTGGGATTTTCTGGATGTTGTGCGAGCGCGTAAAACTAGGAATATTAATTATTATTAATTATAATTTAGAATTCATGATATTTCTCGTTTAAAGGAAAATGTATAGTTTTATATATTTATAAAAATACCAAGTTTCCTAAATAAAATGATAAATACAATTTTTCCGAAAATAGACATAAATCGATGTTTCTAAATTGTAACGCACTAGTAAACGCATTTTTGGTTGTGTTGGTTAAACAAGATTAAAATTGACTAGGAAACAAATAGAGATTGTAATTAGATCATTTTAGTATTGTGATTCTGAGACAAATTCCCGAAATGTAGGATTTCGAGGAAGTTCTTGATCGTCAACTTGAAGTACAAATCTCGTCCAATTGGAATTCAAGGCAAGTACGGTTGTGGTTATTGCAGTTTAATTAATATTAGAAATTTTGCATGTTAAATACACAACTGTTACACGTACTCTCTCCTAGAGTAATATACTGAATCATTGCATCGGGATAATGGGGAGTAGCGTAGTTATCTATGATCAAAGCCAATAGTTAATGAATGTGCGAGCTTACCCTCTTCACACGGGGTTAGGCCGGACCGTATCAATAGGATACAATTGAATCATCCTAAACCGTCATAGATACTGCTTACTCAAATCACAATTGTTTTATAGTTGGAAATCATTGTTTCAAAATTATTTAATATTGCAAGTTTCTATTCATTATGCAAATTGTTAATTTTCATAATTGTACTTGCTCCTTTCCTGACTGGATCCCCCACCCCAAATAGGTCCTATTGACGACTCAGAGCTACTGATTAGTAGTTACTACGACCCGGAGCTGTACCCTGCTGTGCTCCAGATGAGGTCCATGGAGATGATGATGACACTTCTGCTTAGTTGAAGTTTAGTTTATCTTTTAAAATAAATGTTATGTTAAAGTTGTGGACAAGCTCTGTAATGAACAAGTTTATTTTATCGTTTTAATTAAATGTTGTGGCAATTATAGTTTCAAATGTTGTTGATTGTACCTGCATATGGAACACAGCTTACTGCCGCCGTCTCAACAACGGTGCAGGCTGGGCATGATCCGAGTCGACCCAAGAAATTGGGATCGGGTCGTGACATGTTTTTAGTGGTGGCCCATGCAGGTCTCTAAAATCAACAACTTAGGAAACCTAGGAAACAGTTAGAACACTAGAACATCAAATTGCCACAACATAGGACCGATATATATACATATTATTATTAATATTTTTTTTTTTGTTTGACTATAGATAGGCTACCTTGCTTATATTTTTATCCTAAAACTTCCAGAGAATGACCACTGACAATACCAACCCTGCGGAGATAGGATGTCAACACCTGACCAACCCCACTCCAACCAAGTCACACCATTGATCACCTCGGCAGTTGGCCGCGTCAAACAATGGATCCATCATCTTCTCGGACGGAGATGCAACCCCCTGTGGTTACCTACTCCAGTCCCCACCGGTGCCTGTGGACCCCACTGACCTCATAGGTCTGCTAAGAGGAGTACTAGAAGCCCAGAGAACTCAAGCTGAAGCTCATCGTGAGCAGACGGCCATTATGAGAGAAGGCATGGAAACGCCCATAGCGTGGCAATGGCTGCACTGGAAAGAGGAGAAGCAGCTCAACAGGAACCAAGGCCTGCCAAGGTAAACATAAATTTAAGATTAATTTATGTAATAATAAGGCCATTTAATTAATGGAAATCATATTGCCAAGGTGGGCGATATTGAGAGCTTTAAGAAGCAGAACCCTCGACCTTTCAAGGGAACCGAGGGAATTGTCTATGCTGATGAATGGCTTGACAATATGGAGCGTCTCTGAGCGTGCTCGACTTCCAGAAGACCTCAAGGCCGAAGCAGTGGGACTTCAACTGCAGAATGTAGCTAGCACCTGGTATCGGAATGAACCCCGACTCCAGGATAGACAGGTTGATTGGGACACCTTCAAGAAGTTGTTCCAGAGGAAATTCTTCCCAACTTCTGATGCGGGAGATGGAGCGACAATTCCAGAACCTGAAGCAGGCAATATGACTGTGGGAGAGTATGCGGCAGAATTCGGCCAGCTCAGCCGATTTGCCAAGAACATGGTGGCTGATCCTGCTGATCGTGCTGAACGATTCAAGTATGGACTTCGAGAGGAGATTCGCACTTATGTGATCTCTGGGAGCTAAGACTTATGAGAAGATTCTGGAGAGAGCCCAAGACATAGAGAAGAGCCAACCTGCCCGTTCGAAGAGAGATTATCCTGGAACTAGCAACTTCCAGGGAAATCAGAAGAAGCCAACAACAACAACAACAACAACAGGCCTCAGCACCAACAGACAAGGAACAATGATGTAGCACCCCAGAAGCAGATCCCTGTCTGTAGCTACTGCAAGAGGCCAGGTCAT
>JANAVB010039536.1:0-43679 GCA_029216955.1 Iris pallida | reverse complement strand
TTCCGCCCCAATATCATGAATGCCATTGAAGCTGAGGTCAATAAACTGATAACCAGTGGCTTCATCTGCGAGGAACAACATCCAGATTGGGTCGCCAACATAGTACCAGTCCTCAAAAAGAATAGAAAGATTCGAATCTGCATCGACTTCCGGAACCTGAATGAGGCATGTCCTAAGGATGAATTTTCCTTCCTATCACAGACATCATGATTGACAACACCCGTGGCTTCGAGCGTATGTCATTTATAGACGGTTTTTCTGGGTACAACCAAATCAAGATGTCCCCTGATGACAAAAAGCATATATCATTCCGAACATGAATTGGCACATATTGCTACACAGTCATGCCCTTCGGTTTAAAGAATGCTAGCGCCACCTATCAAAGAGCTATGAGCGTCATCTTTAGAGACTACCTACGTAACACGGTGGAATGCTACGTCGACGACATCGCTGTTAAAAGTCGCTCTAAGGGAAATCATCTGCATGATCTGAGGACAGTGTTCGACCTGATGCGAGCGCACATCTTGAAGATGAATCCCAAAAAATCCTTCTTGGGCGTATCCAGCGGGAAGTTCTTGGGTTTCATCATTACTTCCCAGGGTATCCACATAGACCCTGAGAAGACGAAGGCAATCATGGAGATGGGTCCCCCGAGAAATCTTCGTGAACTCCGAGGCCTTCAAGGAAGGCTGGCCTACATCAGGAGGTTCATCTCTAACCTCTCCGAGCGATGTCAGCCATTCACCCACCTCATAAAGAAAGGTGTCTCCTTCGTATGGGATGAAGAATGCCAGCACGCCTTCGATAATATCAAGGAATATCTGACGAACCCTCCAGTCCTGGTGGCTCCGGTTGCTGGAAAACCATTCCTGCTCTATGTGCGAGTAATTGAGCATTCTCTCGGTGCTTTACTAGCGCAAAACAATGATACAGGCCATAAGCAAGCTATATATTACCTCAGCCGAATGATAATGGGGCCAGAACACCAATACACTGCCGTAGAAAAGGAGTGTCTTACCCTGGTGTTCGCCATTCAGAAGACGCGACACTACGTCACGGGACAAACCATCCATGTCGTATCAAGAGTCAACCCCCTCAGGGTCGTCATGACTAAGCCAGGTGCACTCAGCTCTCGCCTCACTACCTGGGCGATATTACTGTCCCCCTACCATATGATCTTCGTTCCACAGAAAGCGATTAAAGGTCAAGCTCTGGCAGACTTTTTAGCGGCTCACCCAGGTTTGGAGTCAACCAGAATAGACGAAGAGATTCCAGATGAGGTCGCCAATTCAAATATGGCCTCTCATGATACTGTATGGCGAATGTTCTTCGACGGTGCTTCCAGAACGGGGCCCAAGGGCAACATCGTCGCTGGAGTCAGAGTAGTGCTGATTTCTTCCACCGGGCTGGTAATCAATCGGGCTTACTCCCTCATGGAGTCCTGCTCAAACAATGTAGCCGAGTACAACGCTCTGGTCATTAGCCTCCGACTTGCAAAAGAACTGAGGGTAGAATACCTCAAAGTATATGGCGATTCACAGCTAATCGTCAATCTGATTCGGGGTTCATACGAGGTTCGCCATGAAGACATGATCTCCTATCACCAAATAGTGATCGACATCATATCATCCTTGGCAGGGTTCTTCATAGAACACGTTCCCAGGCTCCAGAACATTGAAGCCGGTGCCCTAGCAGGTCTCTCCGCTTCCTTAGCAGTTCCGAATCATGCTCATCATCTGGTCGACATAATAGGCCATGAGTTGGTCTGTCCCAGAAATAACATTCAATGTATTGAGAGTTACTTCGCGCTGGTAGTTGACGAACCACCAGATTGGAGACAACCATTCATTGACTTCGTAGTCTATGACATCCTGCCAGAGAATCCGAAGGAAGCCACTTCTATCTGAAGACGTTCCCCCAGATTCTTCTACGATATAGAGACGAAAATGCTGTATCGGCGATCATATGATGGATTACTACTTCGGTGTCTGTCAAATACAGAAGCCAAAAAAGCTGTGCGCGAAGCTCATGAAGGCGTCTGTGGGGACCATCAGCCTGGCCCGAAATTACAGGATCGCCTTCGACGAATGGGCTATTATTGGCCCACGATGGTTGCAGATGCGATAGACTATGCAAGAAAGTGCAAAGCCTGTCAAGTCCACACAGATTTCATCCACCAGCCATCCGAATTTCTATATCCGACAGTAGCATCCTGGCCATTCGAAGCATGGAGAATGGAGATCATTGGTCCGATCACTCCACCTTCGTCTAGGGGACACCGCTTCATACTCGCAACCACTGATTACTTCTCCAAATGGGCGAAAGCTGTTCCGCTGGCAGAAGTCAAGACTTCAAATATGATCAGCTTCCTCAAGCATCACGTAATTTATCGCTTTGGACTGCCCCGAAGGATCATCTACGATAATGGTCCGCAGTTCGCTAGCCACGCCTTTTATCGATTTTACGACCAACACCGAATCCAGAACATTTTTTCAACACCATATAACCCAGCTGCTAATGGTCTGGCTGAAGCATTCAACAAAACAATCATCAAACTGCTCAAGAAGTTTGTGTCTTCCAACAAACGCGACTGGAATGAGAAGCTCGGCGAATGCTTATGGGCGTACCGCACTATAGTACGAACGACCACCGAAAACACACCATTCTCCTTGGTATACGGGAGTGAGGCAGTTCTCCCCTTGGAGACCCAAATCACCTTATTTTGCGTCGCCCTCACCTATCGATTGACGACAGACGATAATCACCATCGTCGACTACAAGAGTTGGAGGCCCTAGACGAGAAGCGCCTGTTAGCTCAGCAACGAATTGAGCTGTATCAAGCTCGAATCTCCGAAGCTTTCAACAAGAAGGTCAAAATCAGAACATTTCAAGTAGGCGATCTTGATTTGGCAATTCGGAGGCCGATGGTCATGACTCACAAGACTGCCGACAAGTTCCAGCCAAAGTAGGAAGGCTCGTTCATCATCAATGCTGTATTCTCCAATGGAGCTTACCGTCTCGCAAAACAAAATAGAGACTTGCTCATGTTGCCCATCAACGACAAGTTCCTAAAGAAGTATTATGTCTGAAACAACATACCAAATTATCTCAGACTGTTGAGTTATGTACCCTCTGATACCGCTGAACCCACAGTCTGTCTCCAAAATATCTCAGATTGTTGAGTTATGTACCCTCCGGTACCGCTGAACTCACATTCGACCTCCAAACACCAAAGATTATCGGGTCATATACCCCTTGGTACCACTGAACTCACCTACATCCATCCTAAAAATATCCCAGATTGTAGAGTTATGTACCCTCTCGTACCACTGAACTTATATTCTGCTTTCGAATATTTCAGATAGTTGAGTTATGTACCCTACGGTACCGTTGAACTCACATTCTGCCTCCAAATCCTCCAGATTGTCGAGTTATGTACCCGCAGGTACCGCTGAACTCCCATCCTGGTCAATCTTTATCGCATCTTTTGGGTAGTAAGTCACATATGATCATACCTCTGAACTTTCTTCCTAAAAGGAGCTCCTTCCTCATGATCCTCTACCCGTACTTCCAGTACACAAAAAGGGTAACAGATCCATAAATTTCTAAGACAACCATGTCGATGCTACCTCTGAGTTGTTTCACTTCCATCAAAAACAAATCGCCCCCTCACGTAGAACTTCCATGTCGATGCTACCTCTGAGTTGTTCTATGTACCCCTTCATGGAGCCCACTCCTGCCATGTCCTCATTACCTCTGAGTGGAAAGGCTCCATCGAAGAAACCCTCATATTTGCCATGTCCTCATTACCTCTGAGTAAGTATATTGGTTCTCTCTCGACTTATTATCTGTACCAAAAAAAACCCAGGGTACGCCAAAGATAATAGGTCTACAAATGTCTTTCGACGACCACAAATATCCTCTGTTGACCGCCAATGTCCTCTGTTGACCACAAATGTCTGCAGTCGACCACAAGTGCTGTACTAAGTTTCCTAGTACATGCCACTCTTTTCTTATCATGTCTTGGGAGCCCAGCTGCTCCATGGCATTCTTTCAAAACCAAGAACTTCTACAACGCCCTCATCGCAAAGTTGTTCTAGGTATCCCTCTCAAACTTGTTATCCGTACCTAAAACCAAGGTATGCCCAGGATAACAGGTCCATAAATAGTACCCCAGTGGGGCAAAACGCCACAAACACAATAAGTACAAGAAATGAAGGATGAGTCAAAACATGCTCATTTATTCAAAATCCAAGGTACTACATTATCTGGGACTATGTCCCTATTACAAGATGAAAAGAGAAAGAAAAAGAGCATAAACAAAAGAAGGAAAAAGCTGACTATTGTTCGGTGATACATAATGTCATGAGACGGTCTCTCAGCAGGGTAGTCGACCGCTTAAACCTCTGTTTGGCCCGACGCTCGGCCTCCTGATTCAGCAGAGCCGCATCTTCCAGGTGCGCATGAGCCTGCCAGCCATCCTCAAACTTCTTCAGAGCACGCTCAAGGTTGGCAGAAGCTCGGGAAACCCTTTTAGCGTCCTGAATGATCAACTCTTTATCCACACGGGAAGCTTCAAGCTCAGACTCCAAGAAGGCCAGCTTCTTCTGAAGTTTGAAGATCTGCTCCTTTGTATCGGTTACTCCATGGGAGGCGGCCGCTTTTCGAGCTCTGCAAACCTCGCTCCGGCGGCTCAGCTGGTCGTACATAAAAGATAGGTCACCAAGGTCATTTATTATGACCGGCTTTGACGTATCTTGTGCAAGCCTTATCTTCTCCAAGGCAGTGGTGAGGAAGCCCCGCTCCTGATCTATTGCTGCAGACAAATCAGCTTACCGCAGCGTTCGAAATTAGGCCACAAGCTGATCGGCCTCTAACAACTTGGGCTCCAGAAGCGCAGCTATCCCCTCATCGCCAGGAAGGGTTTTAAGAATCTCAATTTTTCCATGAGTGCATTGTCGGGCCAGGGCAAAGGGAGTCCCCCGCTCTACAGCAGCATTGACTCCTCTTTTCAGATGGCGATAAAAGCTGTCAAACACATCCTGTGATACCTCATCCAGAACTTCCGTAGAGGATGGCGTCAAAGAAAGTGTGGCTGGCAGTACCGAAGAAGACGCAACAGAACTTGCTGCCCCTGCCACAAGGGAGATAAATTTTGAGCGAAAGGACGCTTAAACAACGGCCAATTCTTCCTCCGCAGCCCGAAGAACTTGAATACTCGGTAAGGCTGAGAGGTCAACCCCCAAAGTCATACGAGTAGAGGAGGATGAAGGGACCATTGCTTCCTGTCCTAGCTGTGCCACCATCTGATCTCCCGAACTCGATCCGGTGGGAGGCCTCTCGAGATAAATCGGGAGAGGAGGAGGCACGCTCCCTTTCACCAGTTCCCCGGTAGCAGAGCCTTTCCTGGCAATATTCGTCATGGGCAGCGAAGAGGTAGGACCTGTATGTCCAGAGCAACTATCAATCATCTTAACCCGAAGGATGTGATGATAGAGCGAATAAACCTCCTCACTGGTCAAGATCTGACTTAGCTTACTAGGGGAGGGTTGTGAAAGTTGAGACTCGATCTCTGTGATCGTGCCCTCCTCACCGGCAACATCCAAGACGAATGCCGTGGGTTCCTCCGCTCCAGCAGTCCCGGAGGTAGACGCAGTGGGGTCCACATCACCCGGCTGGAATCCAGCACGCTCAAAGATTGGCTCAGAAGGGTCCACATCACCTTGAATGGAAACCTCCGCAATAGAAGGAACTTCAGCCATCGCTGGAAGAACCATGGCAGTAACGATATCGGTACGCAGGTCATTAACCAAAGTGGCTATGACCGGATCAGCTTCAGGAACATCAACGGGCTCTGGGAAATCCCTTTCTTCTGACGCCTACAGAGAGAAGAAGAAAATGATTAAGGAACAATTCAGAGAAAAGAAGGACCAAAGAAAAAGAAGGCTGTAGTTCAATTCACCTACGAAGCAGCATTATCACCTTCACCTCTCTTTTTAATGAACAGTACGCGGCGTCTTACCGCAGCCCGCTTCATAGATTAGGTTCTGCCCCCATCAGTGGACACATGCCTACTCCGCTTGTGCGAAGGACCAGGCACGACGGGCGGCTGATCTGCCACCATATCATCAGGCGCGACGGGCGGCTGGTTCACCACCGTCTCATCTGGCACAACAGGCGGCTGATCCGCCCTAGCATCTCCTACCGGAAGGGAAGAGTTGTCTTTCTCTTGCTCGTTATTCTCTTCATCCGTGGTTGTGGACTCAGAGTTAGGCACTGGAACCGCATTCGCCTGCCTCTTCCTCGTCGTGGACCCCTTGGGCTTCTTCGCCAAGCCGGTACCCACAATAAAGCTGGTACTCGGGTCAAAATTAACGGAAGGCCTGCTCGCCGTAACATGATATAAGGCCGCCATATACAAAATCTCTTATAGCACCCCACCGTCAGGGACTGAAAAGGTGGTTCGGGTATGAACCGTATCGTAGTAATGCCATGCCCTGATACCATCCAACACGCTACCTTCAAAGCCCAGGCAAGAGCTGGGACTGTCAAAGAACAACTGGCTATACCCGAACTGACGGGCAAACCTGTTGGAAAAGTCAGGCTCCAGGAAGACGAGGTTGCGGTTACGATACACCAGGTACGCTGGACGGATATTACGCAGCCAAAGGAGCAATATCTCAGGTAAGAGAAGAGGAGGTTCGGTACCATCAACATGTACACTCCTCACTTCTTCAGCAGTAACACGAGGTACGGACACAAAAAAGTCGTACCCTTCCACTCTCGTCAGCGCTCAACGGCAGGCTGACATGGTGCTATATTCCCTGAGCTGATGGTGGAATCGGAAAATGAAAGCGTCATTAACTGTAATGCCATCTTCTGCTCCTGGCCTCATCAAAGACCTGTTGTGCATTAACAGCCACCCTATCAGATAATGGTATGGCAGCTCTATGTGCTCAAAATCCATCATCGTGTCACGGGCGATGACCTTGGAAGAAAAGACGCGAAGGCCATGGTGTATGCTGCACACCATAGCCGGAAGAAGAGCTAGCTTGACCTCGAAGACCAACTTTACGGCATGGAGGATGAAATGGCGGCTGATCCTCTCATTAGAACCTGCCCCTCCGGAGACTATGCAGTTTCGTAGCCACACCATCAGGAATCTCGCCAAAAGCCCCTTCTCCGACAGTGGCCGAGTACCATAATAAAAATAGCTGAAAGAGTCAGTTTGACTACCAAAAATGTCGCCTGTGGACCTCGACCTCCTGGCAGTCGACGCCTGGTATTGTACCTCCTCTGGTGTCTGAGGATCTCGAAAAGAAACCCGGCCTGAGGCACCAAGGGTAAAAAGGTATGAAACCCAGGACCTGGTGTGAGGAGTGCTCCCCTTCGAGCTGCCATCCTTTTTGATGGCCATCTGATGACAAGTGCTGTGATGACATAACAATTCCCGATACACGGCGACGAAGCCCGAGAACTGTCGGTCCAAATCTTCGAGCTCTTCGCTCGTAGGGGTGTACACTTAAAAAACTTCTTCTCCCCAGGGCAGCTTAGAGATAACATACATCTCGTAGAGAGCAAGTCCCAGCTCCCCTCCCGGTGTAAAGAAGGTTCCCGTCCGCCGGTTGTACATATCCAGAAGAGCTATGAAAAATAGCTTATTTATGGACAGGCCATGACAGGTGCCCCGAATAGCGTGATAGAGGCCAATCTCACGTAGGGACGTCATATACTTTCGCAGAATCCATGTGGTCAAATTGGCCCATACAGGGATAGGGTTTGTCCAGTTCAGCAACGCCAACCGGCCGGCGGGATACGACCCTTTACGAGCAAGCTGGTTCAAAAAGGTATTAGCATGAGAGAATGTGAAGTTGGGGCCCGTTATATTTATAAAGGTCCCCGGAGCCAGTCCCATCACATACTTACTGACCGGTTCCCTCCCAGCATACGCTAACCCCAGATTCCTATTGTAATGGATGTTTTCCACAAACATCCTAACTTGCTTAGGGTCAAAGAGTCTACCATCTTTCTGTCTTGCGGTAACATGTTGAACTACGAGAGAGGAAAATGACGCTCTATCGGAGGGATATGGATCTCCACCCCGTCAAGAACAAAGTCCCAGCTCTCTGATATATCCAGAACCTAGGTGTTCTTCACAGATAAAGCATCCCCAAAGAGGAACGCAGGCTTCAGGTATTCCCCTTCCAATTGCCCCGAGTTCATGATGGCGCAATGAAAGTGGAAGGACTGTTTCTTGATAGCATTCATCCTCTCCAAAGGCTCTTTCGGAAGCTGGTTCGTCACATACTCGACTATATGGTCATATCGATAGCCCAAAGCCGATTGTGCGCGACCCACCAGAGGCTCTCCTGCTATATTAACTGGCAGATTCACTGTAGAAGAAAAGAAAGAGACAGATTAAAAGATGGTTAAACAAAACCACTTAGTGATTTTAGGCTCATGAGGTCCAGTCCACATAAGCTCATGCGACTTTGTTCAAACACGAGCTTATGTGGCTCTGCGCTTATGCGGCTCTATTTAAGTATAAGCTTATGCGGCACTAATTAGTATAGGCTTATACGGTCCTGATTAGCAGAGCATTATGCGGCCTAAGTCAGAGGAGCTTATGCGGTTCAGTTTAGTGCAGCCTTATGCGGCCCAAATCAGAGGAGCTCAGATGGTTCGGTTTAGCGAAGCATTATACAGCCTAAGTTAGAGGAGCTTATGCGATTCGGTGTAGTGCAGCCTTATGCGGCCTAAGTCAGAAGGGCTTATGCGGTTCGGTGTAGTACAGCCTTATGCAGCCCAAGTCAGAAGGCTTATGCGGTTCAGTTTTGTGCAGCCTTATGCGGTTCTTCTTAGCAGACGAGCTTATACGGCTCAGTTCAGCACTGCCTTATGCGGCATAGTCCAAAACGGGGCTTATGCAGTCTTATTTGAGAAGGCTTCATGCGGTTCGATTCAGAAAGTCCTTATGCGGTTCAGTTCATAAAGTGCGTATGCAACCCTCATGCGGCTCGGGCATAGGGTATGCCCCCATGCGGCTCGGGAGGCACACGCAGCACAGTATGCAAAGACGAAGAAGACCCGTGCATAAATATGTGACATAGCCATAGTTCTTAGTTCATCCTTACCAGCAATGGTGGGGTGGACGTCCGAGTGTACTTCAGGCCCCGTGGCCGACGAAGAAGCGGCTTTCTTGCCCTTCGCCACAGCAGAGGCAACCTTGGAAGACTTGGGGGCCATTGTTGATCGAAGAAAGAAGAAGAAGAGGATGACAGTTAGGGCAAGAAGTGCTTAAATTGGGAAGGAGAGTAAAGAGTTTCTCTCTCTAAATTACTCTTATTTATTGGAGGCCAAGGGGAAGACACGTGGATTGATGAACGCTCCGAGTCTCGTGCTACAGGCAAAACCGACTCCTAGGATTTCGTACCCTCTTATAAAGAAGATTCATCAAAGCACAAAATCCAAATATTTAATGAACCGACTCTTGGGATTCCTCCTAAAGATGGCTCCAAATCATAACGAATCAAGAGCAATTAATGCCGCCTACGTGGCAGAGAGAACATTATGCGGCCAGAAGCGATCCATGCGGCCAGAGCAGTTCATGCGGCTAGTATGTCCATACGGCTAGGAAGTCCATGTGGTCAGAATATCCTATGCGATCAGAAGAGCTTATACACAACCATGCTTCTTATTCAAAGTATTTTAATTTTGCAAATTAAAAACTTTGAAGGGGGTCTTGTAGAAGCATGGAAAAGGACAAGAAAAGCCTATGCGGCTCCAAATATAAGGAGCCTTATACGGCTCAGGAACCCTTCAGAACTTTATGCGGCTCGGAACTCCCCAACAGCTCCATGCGGCTCAGGCAAAGACACGTGGCCATACGCTGTCCGTTTCTACAGATGGCCATAAAGCAGTCTTCCAATTAATTGCTCTGATGACAGCTCTGACACAATAATGACAGCTCTGACGCAATGAATGACATCTCTGCCATAAAGCTGAAATAATGATGGTGTGTCCCTTGGGAAAGGAAGAAAATCTTCTGTAACTGATAGGATCCGTCAAGTTCCAAGCACCCCTATGCGGCTGCATCCTTCATACGGCTGCATCCTTCATGCGGCTGTCCTCTTCTTGTGGCTGTATCCTTCATGCGGCTGTCCTCTTCATGCGGCTGCATCCTTCATACAGATGCCCTCATCATGCGGCTGCCTATTCCATGTGGCTGCCACCTTCATGCGGCTGCCCTCGTCATACGGTCGTCTCCTTCATACGGCTGCTACCCTCATGCGGCTGCTACCTTCATGCGGTTAGGATCGTAGGGGCCACCCATATGCGGCTCACTTAGAGACCGCACTCATACGACTCTGTCAGAATATCCCACTCACGATAGTTCAGACACGTGGCGATCCTCAAGACAGTTGAGACACGTGGCGGTCCTCGCAATAGCTGAAACACGTAGCATTCTTATCCTTCTCGGAATTATAGCTGCTAGCAAATGATAACAAACTCAGATTTGTTACAATCATCATAATTACCCTAAATCAAATCAGATCAGACAAATCGAACACGTGGCAGGAGATCCGAGCCTATCAAAATTTATGGCAATCAATATTAATTGCCCATAAAGATTTGGTGCAATCCACATTAATTACCCAGATTTGTTGCAATCAAAATTAATGGTCCTGATGATTGGCCGCCGACTTTTCAAGGGGGAATCATCACAAACCCTAAGGATTACACCCCCACTTCTATAAATAGCAAGGTGCCGTTCCCTTGCAAATGCCCTAAGCCCTGGAACCTGGAGAGACCTGAAAAGAGAGCACAGAGAGACAAAGGCACGCACAGAGGATTCTTTCCAGGCATCCTGAGAGCATTTTTTCATTAGAGCCAAGGCTACGTCCGATCGTCTAAGGAGTAAGGCAGAGCTGCCGTCGTTTTCTCGAGCCTCTACCGTCACCCCCCAGAATCAAAAAAAAAAAATTGTACTTAGATTGCTGTACCTAGGTTTTCGTCCCTAGGCTTTCTTTGTACGAGCGAGTTTGTATTGTGAGTCTAAGTTCAGTCCTCCTATATAATTGTTATGTACTTTTACAATCAATAACAAACAGGTTGAAATGACCAAGGGGCCCATTGTTGTTAGCATCAGTGTTGATACTGATTACTTTCCTCTTCATTCTCTTTGTTCTTCTCAAATAAGAAGAATGAAATTTGAATTCATGACTGTTGTAACCGTTTAGCAAATTCTTTCCTCCCATTTTATTGTGGAGATCTGCCTTCCTCTCCAACCAATTTTATGACAGCTGAGCCATGTGCTCCAACAAACTTTCCAATTTCATTTCCCTCCAATTTTCCTCTAACTGTGTACTTAAGAATCGATCACCCTTTTTCTTTCTTACTTCGAAAAAATTGGTCCCTGGAGAAGATCACTTCTTCTTCTCCAATTCGAAGCTCGACTCTAACCAGGAATTCGTGGCAATGGCGCAAGAAGGACATCCTGTCAACCTTCGAAGCTAGGTAATGGTGGTTCTCCTGTTGTTCTTCTCTATTCTTCCTTGATTCAACACTCAAATGCTTACATTGATGATTGAATGATCCATTTTATTCAGATTGTTCTTCGTGTCCTGAGCTGTTCTTGATGAAATCATCAACCAATTGACAAGGTAAGGTTATCAATTATGGAGAACAACCTTTGATTCACATATATTTTAAATTTCTGTTTTGATTTGAGAATTAGTATAATTCATGTCAGATTTTAGATCTGGATAAACCTCCTTCTTCAAATCTTGGCTTGATCGATCAACCCATTTGGAGATCAAGAATCGAAGAGGTAATCTTAGATCTACAGATGTTAAATGTGTAACTGCCTCTTTAATGAATGTCTTCCTTTTCTTAAATCCTAGATCGATTGATCTAGTATGTGTCCTGATCCTTGTTCCTGAACTCTCACTCTTGACGAATCAGAAGTTCTAATCTCAATCAGAGGTGAATATTCAACCCCTTTGTTTTGTTACAATCGATTGCTTAAGTTTTGTTTTAATTGTTGTCGAACTTCTTATTTCTTATCAGTGGGTAATTGTATGATTTATTATCGGTTGGTTGATATCAGGATGTGTCACAAACGACTCGTGACTGATTTAAAGCTTGGTATCGAGAGTTAATTTCTATCAGGTAATTCCGTACCTCTTAGTAATTTATACTATTGGTTACTGATTTTAGGATCAGTATGTCGATATCCTAACTGCGGATTGAATCAAGAATTAGATATCAGTCTGAACACTGCTACCTATCTCAATGAGAATCTCAGGATTAGGATGTCAAGAAATTGATAACCTACTCTATTTTGAATTCGACTGAAGCTTTGGTATGTATCCTGACTTTGTTTTGAAACGAGCTTTGGTATCAATCTCGATACTGATATCCTATTTTGATGTCAAAACTCAGGATTAAGATATCCATTTGATCGATATCCTAACATGGTTTAACCCTCGAGTTGGGACTGATGGAAGATATCTGATCTACTGAAATCTGTCTTTAACAGTTAGCATGTAATTGGCAGCCTGACATCAAATTTTTATTACTGTCACTTAGATTTAGTTAGATGTATTTTTGGCTTTGTGTTGAGTGAAATACTTTGAAGTTTTCCTTGCCTTATATTTTTAATTACCTGTGTATCAGTACTGATGTATTTTGGTTTTTGGGTTTTGATTGGTTGACTGAAAGAGAGGAATAAAAAGTATGTTGTAACTATGGTGAATACTAGATTTAAGTTGATATCTCTGTTTCAATTCAGATTCTTGTGATACCCAGTAAATCTTTGAACTGTTATAGAATCATTGGTTTAGTAAACAGGATGCTTAACCAAGCTGTTACGTTGTATGGGAGTTATACTCATGTAAAATCTGTCATTAGTTTAAACTTATGATTTTGAGATTGGGGTCTTCTTTAAACTGTAATGATGAGTATCTGTGTAAGATACTTGATTTCGAGAAAGGGGTTCTGGTTTAAGATTTGTTCAATTTAGTAGTTTGTTCTATCTCCCTTTTTGAACTCTAGTAATCAGTAGGACTGTTCTTTCTCTTGTTTTGTATATTAGAATTTGACAGGAAGATTGGATGGTTATTTTGAGGTTCGGGTAACCTGTCTAAGGTTCTTTAATTAAATTCTAGTTTAGTAGCTATGTTTAATAATTCCAATAGAGTATCTTATGTTGCTAAGCTTGTGACTGAGAATATCCTAGTTTGATAGGTACTGTATGAACTGCAGTGTTAGCCAACCCATTTGAGGGGTTGTACTTTAATGGACTGTCATGGTTGAGTTGAATATAGTAGTATTTTTACTCCACATTTTTCCTCTATTGGTTAGAAACACTGTTCATGAGTAATGTTAGGATGTGTGGTCTTTTGCAATTAGGCATTTAAATCCTTGGTGTACTTTAGCTAACCAGTTAGCTAGCTCATAAGGAATAGTATTAATACTTATAATTCAACAACTTGTATATCTTAAATACCTTATAGCTAAACCTGAATAAAAGTACTTGATAACTAAATAAGAATTTGTTAGAAGTTAATCAACTTGTGCCTATTTAACAGAGGACATCCAGCTCCATTCATTTCCCGGGATTACCCGGAGCAAGGCAAGTACATTCTATGGTCTTGTGCATTTACATTCATATCTTGTACTTCTCTTGTGACACATCATGACACGATATCTTATACTCTTGTACTTTCATGTTTTTATACTTACTTGTAGTCGGGGAGGGAAAATACACTAGCTATGTGACCAAACCCATGTTCTGATATTCATGTAGATAGCTTAGGCCTCGCACTGTGTACGCAGGCCCTAAGCCGTTCCGATATTCATGTACTCCCGTACTTATTCCTGTACTCACCCCAGTCGGTCACATAGGCTAGTTGTATTTTAAATATTGTGCACATGTCATGTCTTGTACTTCAGGTTCATGGTTTATTTCATGTACTTTATTTTCTGTACTTCCTATATTTATATTCCTATACTTTCATGTTCTTTTCTTGTACTTTACATTCCATGTTCTCTTGTACTCATTTCCATATCATGATGTTCTTGTTTATTACCTAGAACTGTACTTTGCTTCGCTCCTGATTGGATATATTGCAGGTGAGTTGGAGGCGATGTGTGACACATACTATGGCCGTGAGCCTGCTGACGTACTAGAGCCAGCTGGAGTGGCACTAGACCTAGAGGCCGAGGAGGCTTAGCTATCTTTCCCTTTAGATGCTTTACTTTCATTGTATTAGTGACTTCAGATTTTACCTTACTTTCTGGATGAATGTAATAATCATAGAATTGTACTTTGAATTCTGGGATCGTTTATAGAGATGCTGTAATTTGTACTTATTTCATATTGCCTTGTAGTTTCCCGAGATTGGTACAGCTTACTTCGTCGTATCTAACGACGAAGGCTGGGCGTGTCTGATTCTTGTCCGATTATTCGGGAGCGGTTCGTGACATATTTTTAGTGGTGTCCCATACAGGTCTATCCTAATGGTACCTAGGTATTAGTGTACTATTGTAGGACTTATTTAAACTAGGGAAACTTGAATCACAGTATAGAAAATCGGGTACATCGGGTATATGGATATTATATAAAACATTTACATTTACTTGTAGGTTAGGTTTTTATCAGTCACGAAGTTTTCTTTTTATTGCAGGATGGTCACTACGAGGAAGACCACGGACAGTACGGAGTTGCAGGCAGTTCGGGGTAGTCTGCACCAGATGTTCCGGTAGAGCAGCTTCCGCCAACGCTTTTTCCTCCGCTGCCCCCGACGACGATGTTCGATGGCGCCCAGGTGAAGGCCATGTTTTAGCAGTTTATAGAGGCTCAGAACCATCAGGCCTCACAGTTCCGAGCGACAGTTATGGATGCACTGAGGACCCGAGAGCCGGCAACTCTAGTACCGGTAGCGCCTCTAACACCAGCAGCACCGAGACCGGGGACCGTCAGAGACTACCAGAACCTCTGTCCGATGGATTTCTGGGGTCATGAGGGGATCATATATATAGATAAGTGGCTGGAAAATGCCGAGAGGACGCTGAAGATGGCAAGGATCCCGGATGACCTGAAGGTGGAAGTTGCGAGCATATAACTTTTTGTTCTTGCCAGAGCCTGGTATCGAGAGGAGCCTCAGTTAGCTGCGTGCCAGATACTTTGGACAGACTTTAAAACTATGTTCAAAAAGAAGTTCTTCCCCGACATAGAGCAAGATGAGCTTCGGATGCAGTTTGAGACATTGCAGCAGGAGAACATGACGGTGGCAGAATACACATCGGAGTTCACCCAACTCAGCAGGTTCGTGAAGAACCTAGTCAGCGCACCAGAGGATAGGGCTTGGAGGTTCAAGAAAGATCTCACCAGAGAGCTACGACATGCAGTGGCAATCAGCTAGGCGATGACTTATTCGAGCATTCTTAAGATTGCTCAGGCTATGGAGAAGGAGGCGGATTCAAAGTTGAAGAAGGACCAGGACATCGGCAGTAGCAGCTACCAGACACCGGCGAAGAGGACTCAGATTCAGACGAGGCCACAGCAGCCGGTACAGCAGCATCCCTGTCCAGTCATAGTTCATGCACATCAGCTATAGAGACAGCTGTTGGCAGCTACTTGCACTTTCTGTTACCGGCCAGGACACCACTTTGACGAATGCCGTAAGAGGCTCGAGCTTTGCTTATTCTGTGGATCAGACGCATACCAGATGAGGGACTGCCTACCGACCGTAGCTCGACTGGCAAGAGGACCTCGAGGAGCTGGAGGACCACCACCTGTACCACCAAAAGTACCACCAGCTGCACCACAGAGGGTTCAGGCTTTACCTACTCAACAGCAGCAGTCTGCACAACATCAGCAGCAGAGGGGACCACCACAGCAGGAACGTGCTTACGTCAAGGCCACAGTTGAGGAGGATGAGGTAGCTCCAGATGTGATTACAGGTTCTATCCTTTTACATTCATTTTCTGCCATTGTACTGTTTGATTCTGGAGCCACTCATAGCTTTTTATCATATGAGTTTCTGCATAGATACGACTTCACACCTAAGCCCACTAGGAAGAACTGTCGAATCATTACAGGAGGAGGGGTAGTGCCAGTTAGTGAGATGGTTGATTGCCCTATCACTATTGCTGGAAGGGAGCTTAGAGCGCGATTCCTAGTGATGCCACTGCCTGGATTTGATAGTCCTCGGCATCGACTGGTTGAGTGAGCTGTTTGCTGTAATAGACTGCCATGAATGGAAGGTTATTTTCAGCCCGTCTGGAGTTCCACCGTTCAAGATCAGCATATGGATTATAGAGAGACCAGAGGTAGTCTACTTTGGAGCAGTTGCAGAAGACCAAGAGTTACCGCACCCGCTGATTGTAGAGTTTCTCGACGTCTTCCCCGAGGAGTTGCCAGGATTGTCGCCAGATCGAGATATGGAATTCACCATCGACCTAGTACTCGAATCAGCGTCGAAGTCCCAGCATTGCTACAAGATCATCCCGAAGGAAGCTACAGAGTTGAAGCCCCAGATAGATGAGTTGGAAGGTAAGGGTTTTATTTGGTCCAGTGCTTCACCCTGGGGAGCACCGGTACTCTTCGTGCCGAAGAAGGATGGGACTGTTAGAATGTGCGTCGATTACCGTGCACTCAATGACATTACCATCAAGAATAGATACCCCTTGCCGCATATAGATGACTTGTTTAATTAGCTGAGTGGGGCAAAAGTTTTTTTAAATATTGACCTTCGGTCGGGGTATCATCAGATGAAGGTTCGGGAGTAGGACATTCCGAAGATAGCTTTCAATACTCGCTACTGTAGGGCCTAAAAATTAAGTTGCGCCATGTATTTACTACTCAGCAATCAAGTTGTGCCCCAAAAATCAAGCTGTGCTACTGATATGAAGCTCATAGATCAAACTGCGCTAATGATTAGGTTGCGCCATATATCAGGCTGCGACCGATCATATTGCGCCAAAGTCTACGTGGCATCTGACATTTAATGTCCATTATTACCTGACAGCACTGACAACTGACAGCACAATAAACGAGAAAAATCTTTTCGAATTCCTCGAATTATGTCGCTCAAGGAGATTGGATTGACTGCTGTCCTGTACGTCTGATGAGTTGCGCCTAGGCGCAATCTAAACAAATTTCTCAGTTGTGCCTAGGCGCAATCTGAATAAACTTTTTTTTAAAAGCTGCCACATGTCTAGGCGCAGCCTAATCAGGCGCAGTTTAACTTGTTGACTGAAGCTCGTGCAACCTGATAAAGTTGAGACAATTTTTATTTCCAAAGCAGGATAATGTGGCGTACATGCCACTAATCTCTCAAGACTTATCTAATATTCTGTACACGACCATGCGCATCTCAATCACATGATGCCACGCGTCTAAATATAGTTAGTACACGATTGATTACCTGAACAAAAGTTGGCACAACATGAGGTTGGCGCAACCCAATGTGGCGCAATCCAGCCTCGCGCACATCAAAATAACTTCTAAAATAGTTATTTCCAGAACTCTATAAATAGAGTTTCTAATCATTTTTAAAGCATTACAGAGAGATTAAGGACTCTTGCAAAAATTGCTGTTGTATTCTCCAGAGGCTCTAGTCTTCAAGTTCACATAGTCCAAGGGATAAAGTGATCGTCTTCTGATCAAATTCCTACAGTTCTACTTCCCCAGAATTCAAATTGTACTCTTATACTCTTTTTAAAAGTTTGCAATAGAATAACTTTTTGTTTTTACAAACAAAAAGGCGACTCTACTGGGGACGACTTTCTCCTCCGACGAGAAGGTGACAACTCAATGTGATACTACGTCGATCGGCAAGACGCAGAAGACTCTAGTTGTTCAAGTCAACCAGACAGCCTACGAGGATATTATTAATACCAAAAGCAACAAGCGCACTGTAGCTATCACCAAGAACATGACTGTGTGGGCTCCTAAGTCTCCTACAGTTGCTGTTGTCCAGGCGCAAGCTGAGCGCTCAGTGGCCAAGGCGTAATCCGCCTCAGTGGCCCAGGTGCAGTCTGCTTATGTTGTCCATGTGCAATCCATCTCAGTGGCCATGAAGTAGTCTACTTTTGTTGCCCATGTGCAATCCATCTCAGCGGCCCAGGCACCGTCTGCTTCTGTTGCCCATGCACAACCCATCCATCTTACTGCCAAGGTGCAGTCTACTCACCTTACTGCCAAGGCGCAGTCCATTCAGCTTGCTACCAAAGCGCGGTCTATCCACCCTGGTGCCCGAGCGTAAACTACTTATCTTATTGCCAAGGCGCAACTAGTAGCACATTCTGCTATGGCGCAACCTATACATCTTGCTGCCCAGGCGCAGTTTGTACACCATACTACTCTGGCGCAACCTAAGGGATCTAGTCTTTTAGCTATTCCCTATTCTTCTCCAGTTCTGAACTTGGAGAAGCAATGTTCTAGTGTTAGCACTAGACAGAACAAAAGGAAGGGTCCTTTGACACTTCCTCAACTCCTACAAGCTGTGCCTAAGACATTTCAATAACAAAATAGAGGGAAATGCTTCTTAGCTAACCCTCTACAAAATAATGGAAAGCACCCTTTGGTCTTTTCTCAAATTTCCCTGGTCTATGACCCAGAGGAAGATATATAAGATTCTATTCCTTTAAACAGAGGTCTTCGGATCCCTGATATCAGAAAGAATACTGATCAAAGAGGCATCTTGCCTACCCCTATGGGGTCTGGTCAAGATCTTCCAACCTTGCAAATTTCAAGATCTAAGCAAAAAAAATTTATGGTATCACAAACAGAGACACCTGGAGAAGAATTTTTTGATTTACGCGCTTATTTCAATAGGCGTCAACCAGTATCAACTTTGGTGAAACGGTACTAAACATCTGAAGAATAGGAGACATGTTCCTATCATCATTAAGGAATATGTTTCTCCGACTTCTTCTCGTCCTGTAGTGATAACTGATCTCCGAAAACGTCTTACACAAAGACAAAAGATTGCAGGGATGTCTCCTTCACCTCTAAATCACTCTTCAGATCGCCACTGCCTTCATGAATTCGTCATCGAGTGTTGTTGCCAATCAGCTCGACGATCTGTCTTCGATCATTTGAACTATGTTTCAACTCCCGAACCTATAATAGAAGATGAAGATGAGTTATTATATGCTTCTGTTAACATGACTTCTCAAGGCACTGGGATAGGAAACGACCAAGACGTAATGTGTCCCATAATCCCAATCAATAATACTTGGATCGGATTCATGCATCCAGTGAAGGGGTCTTTCAATACACCAGATCAAGAAATAGAAGTTTGAACCAAGGTGTCTTTAATCAAGAAGATCTCCCCATCGCTTATGTAGGAGAAGACTCTTTTTCTGAATTTAATGCAGATAGTGAAAGTTCTGAACAAACTATCTCGTCAATAGCAGCAAGAGAAGTGACAGCATATACCGTTATAGAAGATCAAGATTCTTCTAGTACAGCCAATCAAGAGCAACGAATTGTTGTACTAGAGGAAAAGCTGAAGACCATGGCTGAGATGGTCATAAGTATGCATACTATAATCGTGGCTCAACATACATTACCACCGGTTATAAACCCTGCTACAAATCTTGAGCTTATAGCATCTTCTGTAACTGTTAGTCTGGAGGTACTGCCTCCTCAGGTTGCTTCTGTGCCAATTTAAGCTGATCCCAGTCAGTCTGGTACTGGAGGTGGTAATTATCATGCTGTTCCTCCTCCCAATAATTTTAACCAGCCTATTAATTCCTAAACATCAGGGGATGCTAATAAGGCTGTGAAACTCTTATGCACTCAGTTTGAGGCCTTCAAGCAGAAAGATGGCCTACAAAGATTGGGCATAAAGCAACCATATCCTACCAAAGGGAAGGAGGTTCTATTCCCTCCTAAATACAAGCTTCCGACCATTATGTTGTTTGATGTCATCACTTCTCCAAGTCAGTACATTAATCACTTTGAAGTGATGACAGACTAATTACAGCCAAATGATGCTCTCCTTACCAGAGTGTTCGTCGGTTGTTTAGCCGGCGCAGCATATGACTGGTATCGTAGCTTGCCTGATGGCTGCATAACTTCTTTTGCTGGTTTCAAGCAAATGTTCTTGGAATGATTTTATGAAGGAGTCAATGACATGACGATGTCGGCCCTCATTAAGATGAAGCAAAGACAATGAATCCATAGAGAGTTTTATTGAATGATTCTGCCGAGAGGCACTTAAAATGCCTTTAGGAACTCCATCTGCTGTAACGATAGACACCTGTAAATCAAACTTGTTACCTATTATCAGTATATGGATGGGATCTATACAATTTCAAGATTGGCCTTCTTTCATTGTGAATGCCAAGGCGGCAGAGGTCGGTGCCGAAAAGTTCAAATAGTTAGGAGTTCAGATGACTCATCCTAACCAAGATGAACATTCTATACCCGGGGGTAATAATCGCCAGAATAACCGTAAGGGTAAAGAAATACTGGCCATCAATCTCAAAGGCAAGGAGTCTTTGGTTGTCAATGTCACTCAGACAACATCCACTCCATCAACACCACCGCAGAAGACACCTCGTCCAAAAGAAGAGTATTCTTTCGACGAAGATGATACTTTGAGCATCTTTAATTGCTTGATCAAAAGCAATAATCTTCAACTGCCAGAGGCAAAACGGCCAAAAAAAGTGGGTAAAACTAATCACCCTAAATATTATGTTTATCATAGATTTATAGGGCATCCAACCAGAGCATACTACGTGGTCAAGGGCAAAATCCGGGGTTGGTCAACTCTGAGGCAATTACTCTGCAACAGGACGAGAAGACGGTGACAGCTAATGTCGTCACTGTACAGTTTGGTGACTTTTCACCATAACTTGTGCAAGATGGTGTGGTCCCCATTCCAGGGACTACTATCGAGATCGTGAATCTCCTACCGCCTCAAAATGAGGGTCTTGTTCCACTATCAACAGATAGAAGAGAGATTATGTGGATTCATCCAGATCTGATAGCAGAATTTAAAACACCTTCCTCTTCCAAGCAAAAGAAGCACTCTAAAACTAAATCCTAGAGCTGCAACATGGTATCCTTTGAACCAGTAGCGGAAGAAAAAATTCTAATTGGCACTAGATCTGGGAAACCTTATCTTCGAGAATATCCCGAAACTCAAGAGAATTCTGCCCCATCTCTTGATGCTCCTCCTACATCATCTTCTCCTGCTGAGAATATACCATATACATTCCCGTCGGTGGTAGAACCAACTCCTTCTAAACCGACATCAGCAGACAAGGGAAACAACCTGTTCGCTTTGACAAAGCACTGAAAAAGTCCTCGTCTCTTGGACTTGAAAAGCTATATAACTTTGACATATTGGATCAATTGGCCAATACTCCGGCAAGATTGTCAATCTTTAAACTCTTACATCTCTCAAAAGCTTTGATGCAGGCTGATGCTTGTCTTACTCTTCTCAAAAAGCCTGAAAAAGAACCAGTCAGCTGTGCACATTGTCATAGTGTATTTGAACTAATGCCCAATATTACTTTTACACAAGATGACATATTGTTAGAAGACAATCGTAATGATCGTCCACTCTATTTTATGGGGTATGTGGATACTATGAAAGTCGATCGTATTCTGATTGACCCAGGGTCTGCTCTTAGTATCATGCCAAAGTCTTTGCTAGATGCTTTGAAGATCCCAGTACATAAACTATCTACAACTATCACTACCATCTTGGGATTCAATCAAGAAAGAAGTGAACCTTTGGGGAAAATACGCCTAAAGCTACAAATTAACAATCTTCGTACATAGGTGACTTTCTATGTAATTGACAATCATGGCTCATACAATGCTTTGTTAGGAAGACCATTCCTCCATGAACACAATATTGTACTCTACAAATGTATCAAATATATGGATGGTAATGGAGAAGTCCAAAAAGAGGTTGTAGATCTGAATCCTTTCAAAGGAGTTGAAGCATACTGCAATGATTCTCGTATGTACAAAGAGGAATTCATGAAGGTAGTTTTGGCAATGGATACAGATGAAGAACAAAAAAGTGTACCGAATGATACTCTGGTAATTCCTGTCAAAGGACGTACTTCCTGTCCTCAGTCTTCCAAACCGCTGACTATATATCTTCCTTTCCATGAGAAGCAGCCTATTGGCGATAGTCAGGAACAAAGGGAGCTCACCTCTTCTGAGTCACTTGTAATCGACCTTCGTCGTAAGAAGCTCTCTCCTCCTTCTCGTTATTCTTCTCCCTCTCTTGTCATCAATCTGACTAAGCCTGCTAAGGCTAAAGTTCCTATTGTAAATGATGGTGGAAAGATCAATAAAGCCGCTTCTTTGTAGTATACTAATATCTCTTACTATACTCAATGTTATTTGGGTATGTTGGATAGCTTTAAACTACTTACAATAGAAGTCATATCATCTCTACGAAATATGGTATCCATGGATTCAATACAAGAGTCGTACTTCTTAGTACCGTCTCGAAAGAAAGATGAAAGGTCTATATTCTTCAATAGAAGAGAGGGACAAAAAAAATCATGCTCTATAATGATAATAGATATGATACAGGAAGGCTACAATTATATCGCTATAGTCCATACAATCTAAAGGAATCATCCATAAAATGGGCTATGATTTCAGAACAGGCCTCAACAATGGTAAAGGAAGACGAACTCCTCGTGGAGTGTACTGTTATACAGTCATGCCGTTTGGTCTTAAGAACGCAGGTGCAACTTACCAGCGGGCTATGAGTACTATCTTTCGAGATCATCTGCGAAAGACTGTCGAATGCTATGTTGACGATATTGCTGTCAAGACTCGTCTAAAGGAAGATCATATCCAAGATTTAAGAACTATTTTCAATCTAATGTGCAAGTATCTTTTCTTCGAAAACTGAAGTGACTGTTCATTCATTCACTTTCTTTGACTTATCATTCATTTGGCATTTATTGTCTCTTGTTTTAAATAATATAAATTCATGTCCTTTACACCTCTGAATTTCGATTATTTACATCAGCAACTTGTCATGTCCTTATTACCTCTGATAAAGTTGTCTATTGAAATAACAATATTGCTAAATTTTATATTCTGCCACGTCCATATTACCTCTGAGCAAATATAATAAATATTGTTATTTTTTAAATCATGAAATATATCATGTCCAGTACCTCTGAATATATTTTCTATTCTATTACTTATATCTATAACGTGATATGCAACAAGTAATGAAACCACATAAAAAGTCTTTATTATTTCTTTTTGCAAGAGAAGAAAAAGAGTACATTGTAGAAAGAAACAACAAAATTTGTCCATTTTTACTCCGAAGGATAGGTGATAAGTTCTGTAATTTGTTTCTTCAGAATTTAAACTCTTTCATTACAAGAATCCAGCACTCTCTGCCTGGCTTCAACTCGTCCTGATTCAGGATCGAAATGTTGTAGAGCAGCAGTTCGACATGTTAGTTCTTCATTCTGAAGACGTTCAAATTCCTTCTTCTGGTCCTTTAAAACCTCTACCTGATCAACAGAAGATTGGTACAATTAATTTTCTTGTTCTATGTTTTGTTTAACAGTCTCGAGTTCTGCCTGAAGTTGAGCAATTTTGGCTTCCAAAATAGCAGCCTTTTCCTCTTCCTCTGTAGCCTTAGTCTTATGACTCTCAGCAATAACAGCTGCATCAGAGATTTGAATGTCTAGCTCGGAGGTTTGTCTAGTGAAAGCCAGCAGGAATGCTTCAAAATCGGCTTTACTAATTTCTACTGCTTGAACCATAGTTTCATATTCCGTGTTTACTAGAGGCTCTATATCTCCTCTTTTCAACTCCTTGTAAGCCGTAATTGAGCCCTCTAGCTCATCCAAAATATGTTCCAAAAATGAAGCTTGAGCCTCGTCTCCTTGACTACGGATGGCTTCGATCAAAAATGTAGTGGGAGTTCTAACGGTACTAAATGGGACATCCGCTCTCTCCATAAATCTATGAACTAAGGGCTCCAGAGATGTAAAGAAGACTCTTGTGAAAGAGGCCACCATAAATTTGTTAGCTTTCAGGGCCCCTGGAGTGGCTACTATGTTTGCCGAGGTCTTCACAGCTTCAGCAGGTAGAGGTACTTCATCTGGAGCGCTAATATGAGAAGAGCTTCCTTCTCCTGCTAGAATTCCAGTAGGTGCTTCTGCAAATCACATATGTCATTTATATTGATAGCATATAATGCTAAAGGCACTATAACAAATTGTTCATATTTGGAAATTTACCTGAGCTGAGTACATTACGAGGAGTCTCAACAGCTTTAACTGTCTCGGAATGAAGCTTCGACAGAGTTTCTGCAGACATGGTAACCTGACTACTCCCTGCTCCCAATTCAGTTTGAGGTGGTAGAGTTACTGGGGTATCATTTATTAATTCTGCTGCCCTAGACATCTCAGGCTGCTCAATGATCGCAGGTTCATTAATCTCAGAAGGATTGATATGTTCCTCATCATTAACCGCTTTCTCTTGGTCTTCAGCAGTTGAAGGATCTTCATCAACTAGGAGTTCCTGTGATGATGGTGCACTCACTAATGTTTGTTTTTCTTTAGTGATGTTGTTCCAATCATCATCATAGGTTTCATCATCAAAACCGTTGCCGATCAATGCATCAATCATTGCCTCTTCTGAATGAGTAGATACTTGAGCTTGTGGAGTATCTTATAGAGGCAAATCCTGCTTTGGAGAGGAGACTTTTGGACTCAGGAGAGTTGGAGATAGAATTGTTATCCCTGCCGCAGCAAGTACATTGGCAGAAACATTTACTGTCATAATGGTAATGAGAGGCTGGACATCTGTTGAAGTAACCAATATAAAGAAGAGCAATTTAGATATATATCTTTGATAAAAATTAACATATGAGGATATGTCACAATTTTGATATTACCTGCTTGAGATGGTTCTTCTTCAGTAATTATCAATTTTCTTCTGACTTCTTTGGGTATTGATGCGCCTGGCTCTGCAGCAGCTCCAGCACGATCACTCTCTGTATCAATTAAAGAAGTAGAAGTTCCTTCCTCTATGATTTTCCTCGAATTTTGAATAGAAGAAGGAGAAATATCTTTCTCTCCAGATGAAGAACTAAGAAGCATCTGTTTCGATTGAGAGCGAGTTGTTCTCGTAGTCACTGGTTCATTGATAACCAGTGACGTTCTTTTCTTCATCTCGGGAGCCCTTGGAGAATTGGATGTATTATCTCGTTGAGGAGAGGTCGTCGTCTCCTTAGTCTTTCTCTTCTTCAAACCCTTAACAGGAGATTTTTCCTTCCGCACCTTTATGGATATGTCTAGAGGATCTTGAACTGGATCAGCATAGTTTATTAAAATTGATGCCTCCAGAGGTACATCGGCAGAATCTTTGTCTTCTACATTCCGGAAAGACTGAAGAGTACGTTTTCCTTGTTTAAATCTCTTTTTAGTTGCGAAACTGTGTGCAGGATGGAAGTTTTTAGCGAATGTGTTCGCTGAAGTATAGAAGTTTGTATATGAATATAACATACGCGGGCCTTGTGGAAGTTTGTAAGGCATAGAAAAGATAGCTTTTGTCCCCCGGGCGTTGTAATAACTCCAAGCCCTAGCCCTATCAATGAGATAACCCTTGGCTTGTAGGCAAGTGGTTGCATTACCTACATGAAGCTGATCATACCCGAACTACCGTGCAAATCGACTCAGCAAGTACGGTTCCAAATAGCATTCTTCTTCGAATCTATAGACCAAGTGAGAGGGCCGGATCACCTTAAGCTATGAAAAGATATTTGGGCTTAAACGAAGAGTTTCTTCCGTTAAGTCCATCATTTTTGGAGGCATAGTTTCATACCCTGAAGGAGGTCCAACACACTGAAAACTCCATCCTGATCCACGGTTTAAGGCAAATCGACACTCTGAAAGAGCAGTATATTTCCAGTGAGCATTAGCGAAGCGCCCGATGAAGTCTCCATCAACAGTTCCCATATCAGGGTTCATCAAACAAGGATGGTGTAGCAATAACCATCCGAACAAATAAGTACATGGTATTTCAGTACGGGGAAAATCCGACCGAGCATCCTTATTATGCAGCATAGTGTCCACAAAAGAACGCAATCCTACGTTCAGGCGGTAGGTCATGGCTGATAAGAGATCCATCTTGTATCCAAATACAAGACGTGTTGCAGCGAACAGGACACCCCGATGGAATCTGTCAACTGCACTGGCTCCCGGAACCATAAAACGTCGTAGCCATAAAGATAGAAAACCTGCTAGCTGGGCTTCTGGAGATATAGGTCTGTAACCCTGTCTAAGGTAACTCTGGAGAATATTGCCAGCCGTAAACAGACCCGAGTCCTCAGTCAATGTGACATCTCCATGATTATGTTTTTCCATCAGATATTGCATCTCATTCCTATCAAAGGGTTTAAAGAAACGAGGAGCGCAGGCTTGACTGTCCAGTGGCTTGTCCTCCCGTGCATGACCCAAGAACAGATATGGCATCCATTTGGTGATGTAGCAAGTACCCGCAGTAGCACTTTTGTCGTAGAATGAGCATATTTTGTAGTGACACAGCAGCTCTTGGAAAACTGTGATCATCTGGGGATTCTCCTCTGCCAGAGCATCCAATTCATCATTGGTGGGTACATATTCTTCATGTGGATTATCACCCATTGGTAGACGAGAAATATATTCCATCTCGTTAAGAGCAAATCCTATTTCTCTATGGGGAGTCATGAAAGTCCCAGTGCTTTTATTATATCACTCTATTAGAGCCAAGAACATATGAGGGTTCGGGCGAATGCCATATACTGTAGTGCAGATGGCATTGTAGAGACCCAGATCAATGAGCTTGTCTTTGAATTCATCCAAAATCCATATGGACAAGCTGCTCCAGTGCTTCATCTCAGGGTTTACCAGACCTGTCATACGCATAGCGCGATCTGGATATCTTTCTTTAACTTTTGCAAATGTATTTGCAAAAATAGGTATTCTGACCGGAAGGAGCAGGGAAGAATCCTTGGAAGAAATACAGCTCGGCCTTAAACCTCTTAAATTTATACTATATCGTTCAGAAGTGCTGTACAAGAGGTCCCTGTTCCTCGGACACAATTTATAACAGATTTTGCCGACTCTTGCTTGCTGAAGGGGAGTCAGATCCCATGACATCCTTCTAGAATAGCTGGCAAAAGCATATCGGGATAATGCCATAGACCTTGATATTTCTGTTAGGTATATGGCTTTGTCCTCCTTCAAGAAAGCTCTCATCTCTTTTCTTGCCTTAGGCTGGAAAGTCTTCTTGATGGCATCCCCGAATAAAAAGGTGGGTTTCTTATAAACTGTAGTATCTAGGCTCTGAAGGGGATCATCGTTTATTAAATTCAACAGGGTTTGATTATCTTGATTTATGAGCAGAGTCCTTCGTGCTTCAGGACCATCGTATTGAGGGAAAGTGACATGAGACAAATTCTCCCTATACTCCGAGACATTGAATGCTGAAGCAAATCTTTCAGCATTTGGGTCTTCTCTAAGATCAACTGCAAAGAAATACAGGAACAAGAAAGTTATAGGCAATCAAGTATGTGCAGACTTTATAGAAAGTAAAAAATAAAATTGAGCAGCAGACTATTAAGTTGTGCAACATCTTAGGTTGCGCAAATAAATGAGTTGCACCACGTCCGGAGTTGCGCACGAAACTTAAGTTACGCCACATCTTAGGTTGCGCCACATATTGAGTTGTACTTCAACTTATTTGTGCAATATTTTTGATTGCACAAAAATGTAAGTTGTACAACAATATGCATAAGACTGTTTATAAGAACGAACAGTGTTAAAGCAACCATACCCTAAGAAGGGGTGGCATAAAGCTCGTGATGCGCCATACTCTAAAAAAAAGGGCGCAAGTCAGTATAAGGATTGAACATGTTCCAGTGATCGTCCTTTAATCACCTTCCAGTGCTGGGTTGGCCGTCTCTCGTCGAGAGGAGGGCGACGCATACTGCGGTACATGAACCGACGGGATGTGGGTCGATGAGGTGGCGACGCCTTTTTCTTTATTGGTGACAGTCTTTTTGGAAGCCATTGCGTCGAGAAGATAGTCGGAGAGAAGAAGGCAAGAACTCAAATAATTTTATCTGAGGATTAAAATAAAAGTAAAGAATTTAAGTCGGCTAATCAAGGGTTATTTATAGCATAAAGAGACAGAATCTTAACAGTCGCCCCCATGTGTACGTAAAAAATTGTAACTGATTACAACAGATTGTGCAAGACTGGCACAACTTGACTCAGGCAAAACTTTTGTAAATTTAAAGTATTTCAAAACTTTAAAATGTTTTAAGTTTTGAAAACTTTGAAGGGGGTCTTGTAGGGCCTAAAAATCAAGTTACGCCATGTATTTACTACTCAGCAATCAAGTTGTGCCCCAAAAATTAAGCTGTGCCACTGATATGAAGCTCAGAGATCAAACTGCGCCAATGATTAGGTTGCGCCATATATCAGGCTACGACTGGTCATATTGCGCCAAAGTCTACGTGGCATCTGATATTTAATGGCCATCATTACCTGACTGTACTGACAATTGACAGCACAGTAAACGAGGAAAATCTTTTCGAATCCCTCGAATTGTGCCGCTCGAGGAGATTAGATTGACAGCTGTACTTTACGTCTTATGAGTTACGCCTAGGCGCAATCTAAACAAATTTTTTAGTTGCGCCTAGGCGCAATCTGAACAAACTTCTTTTTAAAAGCTGCCACATGTCTAGGTACAGCCTAATTAGGCACAGTTTAACTTGTTGACTGAAGCTTGCGCAACCTGATAAAGTTGAGACAATTTTTATTTCCAAAACAGGATGACGTGGTACACATGCCACTAATCTCTCAAGACATGTCTACTATTCTATACACGACCATGCGCATCTCAATTACATGATGCCACGCGTCTAAATAAAGTTAGTACATGATTGATTACCTGAATGAAAGTTGGCACAACATGAGGTTGGCGCAACCCAATGTGGCACAATCCAGCCTCGTGCACATCAGAATAACTGCTAAAACAGTTATTTCTAGAACTCTATAAATAGATTTTTTAATCATTTTTAAAGCATCACAAAGAGATCAAGAACTCTTGCAAAAATTGCTGTTGCATTCCCCAGAGGCTCTAGTCTTCAAGTTCACATAGTCCAAGGGATAAAGTGATCGTCTTCTGATCAGATTTCTACAGTTGTACTTTCCCAGAATTCAAATTGTACTCTTGTACTCTTTTCAAAAGTTTGTAATAGAACAAGATTTTGTTTTTTGTAAACAGCTACGACCAGTATGAATTCTTGGTGATGCCGTTCGGACTCACTAATGCCCCGGCAGTGTTTATGAACCTGATGAATAAGGTCTTCCACAAGTATCTGGACAAGCTTGTCGTAGTCTTCATTGACGACATCTTGATCTATTCGAAGACTGAGGAAGAGCATGTGGAGCATCTACGGATTATTTTAGAGATTCTACGGAAGGAGAAGTTGTGCGGGAAGCTCTCGAAGTGTGAGTTTTTCTTGGACAGAGTGGAGTTCCTGGGGCATGTGGTAACTGAAGAGGAAATTTCTATAGATCCCAAGAAGATTGAAGCTGTGGAAGCATAGGCCCCTCCCAAGTCAGTAGCTGAGATTCGTAGTTTCCTGGAGCTAGCAGGTTACAACCGAAAGTTCATGAAAGATTTTGCTAAGATAGTAGAGCCAATGACGAAGCTTACGCAGAAGGACAAGGAGTTCATCTAGAGTGATGCCTGCCAGTCAGCATTTGAAGAATTGAAGAGAAGACTCATATAGTGCCAGTTTTAGCTTTGCCATCAGGATCTGGAGGATTCGTCATCTACAGCGATGCATCAAGGAAAGGCTTGGGATGTGTGCTTGAGTAGAACAAAAAGGTCATTGCTTATGCTTCTAGATAGTTGAGGCCTTATGAGAAGAATTACCCTACTCATGACTTGGAGCTTGCAGCAGTCATTTATCCTTGAAACTGTAGAAGCACTATCTGTATGGAGAGAGAGATTGGACATCTTCACGGACCATAAAAGCCTGAAGTATGTTTTCACTTAGAAGGAACTGAACATGAGGCAGCGAAGATGGCTGAAACTCACAAAGGATTTCGATATCAATCTGGAATACCATCCTGGGAAGGCAAATGTGGTAGCAGATGCTCTTAGTCGATATCCTGTTGCTATGTTCCTTACTATGAACCGACATCTTCTCGAGGATCTTGAGAGTCTGGAGATCGAGATTGTTCTTACGGAAGTTCGAGGGCAGCTGATGCACATGCAGATACAATCGGGACTAATAGAGAAGATCAAGGAGGCCAGTTTCTAGATGAGGGGCTCCGATGTCTCAGAGGTTAGGCAGAGGCAGGATTGCTTGATGACTTCACCATTGTAGAGGATGGATCCCTGAGGCAAGAAAACTAGTTGTGTGTGCCCAAGGATTTACGAGAGGAGGTTATGTAGGAGGCCCACCAGTCACAGTATTCTATTCATCCTGGATCTACCAAGATGTATAAGGATTGGCGGGAGTATGTTAGGTGGTATGGGATGAAACGAGAAGTTGCCAAATTCGTTTCTAGATGCCTCGTATTCTAGCAAGTCAAAGCGGAGCGCCAGATACCAGCGGGACTACTCCAGCCTTTACTTATTCCGGAGTGGAAGTGGGAACACATAACCATGGACTTCGTCTCTGGTTTACCGCGTACGTCCGGTGGTAAGTATGCTATTTGGGTTATCGTGGACAGATTGAAAAAATCTGCTCACTTTATTCCGTTCAAGGTAGGGCTATCGACCGAGAAGCTTGCAGACCTCTACATACGTCAGACATACGGATTCACAGTGTACCAGAGAGTATCATTTCAGACTGGGACAGCAGCTGCATATCATACTTCTGGAGGAGTCTACATTGGGTTCACAGTTGAAATTTAGTACTGCCAATCATCCATAGATAGACGGACTATCCAAGAGGACCATTTAGACATCAGAGGACATGTTGCGAGTTTGTGCACTCGACTTCGACGGTTCGTAGGAGGATCACTTGTATATTGTAGAGTTTACCTATAACAATAGTTATCAGGCTAGTATCGAGATGACACCGTTCAAGGCACTATATGGACGAAAATGTCGCACACCTTTATCTTAGGACGACATTAGCAAGAGGACTTTACTTGGGACAGAGATGGTGGTAGATTCGGCCGAGAAGGTCAGACAGATCAGAGAGCGTCTCAGAGTTGCACAGGATCGACAGACGCACTAGGCGGACAACAGCAGACGACCTCTGGAGTTCGTAGTTGGGGATAGAGTGTTCCTGAAGATGTTGCTGACCAGAGGCACCATCTATTTTGGCAGAGGCGGAAAGCTCAGTCCCAGATACATCAGGCCTTTTGATGTGACAATACGGATTGGTAAGGAGGCGTATCGACTAGCGCTTCCTGCTAGCTTAGAAGGAGTACACGACATCTTTCACGTATCCCAGCTGCGACACTACATTACGGATCCGAGTCATGTAGTAGACTACTCAGAGCAAGAGATGGGCCCGAGCTTGACCTATGAGGAGCAGCCAGTGGAGATGCTTGATCGAAGGGAAAAGTAACTGTGGAATCAGACTATACCACTTATCCGCATAATGTGGAGGCACCACTCTCTAGGAGAGCACATGGGAGCGCGAGGACGAGATGCGGGAGCGATACCCCAGTTTATTTGCTTAATTGTACTTTTGTGTTAAGAAGATTTCCATTTCAATAAATACTTTATATTTTGTGAAAGTCATTTTGATTTTTTTTGGATTTAATAAATATGATTGTGGTTTCCTTGAACTTTCGGGGATGAAATTTTTTGAGGGAGGAAGATTTGTAACCCCCCTCCTCGAAATTAGTAATTTTCATAATACAAAATTGTTAATACTTTTATTTATAGTTATTTTTGGGCTTGGCTAATTAATTGATTTAATCTATTTGTTTTGGGCTATTTCTACTATTGGGCTGAAATGGCCAAGGGGTCCATTGTTGTTAGCATCAGTGTTGATACTAATTACTTTTTTCTTCCTTCTCTTTGTTCTTCTCAAATAAGAAGAATGAAATTTGAATTCATGACTGTTGTAACTGTTTAGCAAATTCTTTCGTCCTATTTCGTTGTGGAGATCTGCCTTCCTCTCCAACCAATTCTATGACAGCTGAGCCATGTGCTCCAAAAAACTTTCCAATTTCATTTCCCTCTAATTTTCCCCCTAAATGTCTACTTAAGAATCGATCACCCTTTTTTCTTTCTCACTTCAAAAAATTTGGTCCCTGGAGATGATCACTTCTTCTTCCCCAATCTGAAGCTCGTCTCCAACCAGGAATTTATGGTAATGGCACAAGAAGGACATCCTGTCAACCTTCGAAGCTAGGTAATGGGGGTTCTCCTATTGTTCTTCTCTGTTCTTCCTTGATTCAACACTCAAATGCTTACATTGATGATTGAATGATCCATTTTATAAAGATTGTTCTTCGTATCCTGATCTGTTCTTTATGAAATCGTCAACCAATTGACAAGGTGAGGTTATCAATTTTGGAGAACAACCTTTGATTCACATATATTTTAAATTTCTGTTTTGATTTGAGAAATAGTATAATTCATGTCAGATTTTAGATCTAGATTTACCTCCTTCTTCGAATCTTGGCTTGATCGATCAACCCATTTGAAGATCAGGAATCGAAGAGGTAATCTCAGATCTACAGATATTGAATGTGTAACTGCCTCTTCAATGAATGTCTTTTTTTTCTTAAATCCTAGATCGATTAATCGAGTATGTGTCCTAATCCTTGTTCCTGAACTCTCACTCTTGACGAATCAGAAGTTTTAATCTCGATCCGAGGTGAACGTTTAACCCCTTTGTTTTGTTACAATCGATTGCTTAAGTTTTGTTTTAATTGTTGTCGAACTTCTTATTTCTCATCAGTGGATAAATTGTATGATTTGTTATCGGTTGGTTGATATTAGGATGTGTCACAAACGACTCATGACTGATTCAATGCTTGGTGTCAAGAGTTGATTTCCATCAGGTAATTCCTTACCTCTTAGTAATTTGTACTGTTGGTTACTGATTTTAGGATCAGTATGTCGATATCCTAACTGCGGATTGAATCGAGAATTGGATACCAGTCTGAACACTGCTATCCTATCTTGATAGGAATCTCAGGATTAGGATGTCAAGATTTTGATAACCTACTCTATTTTGAATCTCGACTGAAGTTTTGGTATGTATCCTGACTTTGTTTTGAATTGAGCTTTGGTATCAGTCTCGATAATGATATCCTGTTTTGATGTAAAAACTCAGAATTCAGATATCCATTTGATCGATATCCTAACATGGTTTAACCCTCGAGTTGGGACTAATGGATGATATCTGATCTATTAAAATTTGTCTTTAACAGTTAGCATATAATTGGCAACCTGACAACAAGTTTTCATTACTGTCACTTAGATTTACTTAGATGTATTTTTAGCTTTGTGTTAAGTGAACTACTTTGAAGTTTTCTTTCCTTCATATTTCTAATTACCTATGTATCATTACTGATGTATTTAGGTTTTCGGGTTTTGATTGGTTGACTGAAAGAGAGGAATAGGAAGTATGTTGTAACTATGGTAGATACTAGATTTAAGTTGATATCTCTGTTTCAATTCTGATTCTTTTGATACCCAGTAAATCTTTAAATTGTTATAGAATCATTGGTTTAGTAAACAGGATGCTTAACCAAGTTGTTACCTGGTATGGGAGTTATACTCATGTAAAATTTGTCACTCGTTTGAACTTATGATTTTGAGATTTTTCCATTTATGATAGTAACCTAGTATGGATGTCTGGACTATGATGCATACTAGGTTGAGGTCTGAATGTTGGACAGGGTTTGAGTTAGGGTCTTCTGAACTGTAATGATGAGTATGTTTATAAGATACTTGATTTCGAGAAAGGGGCTCTGGTTTAGGATTTGTTCAATTAAGCAGTTTGTTCTAACTCCCTATTTTGAACTCTAGTAATCAGTAGGACTGTTCTTTCTCTTGTTTTGTGTATTAGAATTTGACAGAAAGATTGGATGGTTATTTTGAGGTTCGAGTAACCTGTCTAAGGTTCTTTAATTGAAGTCCAGTTTAGTAGCTATGGGTTAGAATGATTCCAATAGAGTATCCTATGTTGCTAAGCTTGTGACTGAGAATATCCTAGTTTGATAGGTACTGTATGAACTGCAGTGTTAGCCAACCCATTTGAGGGGTTGTAATTTAATGGACTGTCATGGTTGAGTTGAAGGTAGCAGTATTTTTACTCCACATTTTTCCTCTATTGGTTAGAAACACTGTTCATGAGTAATGTTAGGATATGTGGTCTTTTGCAATTAGGTATTTAGATCCTTGGTGTACTTTAGCTAACCAGTTAGCTAGCTCACAAGGAATAGTATTAATACTTATAATTCAACAACTTGCATATCTTAAATAACTTATACCTAAACATGAATAAAAGTACTTGATAACTAAATAAGAATTTGTTAGAAGTTATTCAACTTGTACCTATTTAATAGAAGGACATCCAGCTCTATTCATTTCTCGTGATTACTCGGAGCAAGGCAAGTACATTCTATGATCTTGTGCATTTACATTCATATCTTGTACTTCTCTTGTGACACGTTATGATACGATATCTTGTAATCTTGTACTTTCATGTTCGTGTACTTATTTGTAGTCAGGGAGGGAAAATACACTAGCTATATGACCAAACCCATTTTCTGATATTCATGTAGATAACTTAGGCCTCGCACTGTGCACGCAGGCCCTAAGCCGTTCTGATATTCATGTACTCCCGTACTTATTCCTATACTCACCCCAGCCGGTCACATAGGCTAGTTGTATTTCAAATATTGTGCACATGTCATGTCTTGTACTTCAGGTTCACGGTTTATTTTATGTACTTTATTTCCTGTACTTCCTGTATTTACATTTATGTACTTTTATGTTCTTTTCCTGTATTTTACATTCTATGTTCTCTTGTACTCATTTCTATATCATGATGTTCTTGTTCATTACCTATAACTGTACTTTGCTCCACACCGGATTGGATATGTTGCTAGTGAGATGGAGGCGATATATGACACGTACTATGGCCGTGAGCCTGCTGACGTACTAGAGCCAGCTGGAGCTGCACTAGACGTAGAGGCCGAGGAGGCCTAGCTATCTTTCCCTCTAGATGCTTTACTTTCATTGTATTAGTGACTTCTGACTTTACCTTACTTTCTGGATGAATGTAATAATCATAGAATTGTACTTTGAATTCTGGGATCGTTTATAGAGATGATGTGATTTGTATTTATTTCATATTGCCTTGTAGTTTCCCTAGATTGGTACAGCTTACTTCGTCGTGTCTAACGACGAAGGCTGGGCGTGTCCGATTTGTGTCCGATTATTCGGGAGCGGGTTGTGACACTATGGAAGCCCAAATGATCAAGCTTCCAAGCCCAATTTGCCCAACCTAGTAAAATGGCTCAATAAAACTCCAACACTTACATCTAAGGCCACAACCATAAAAGTTACTAATAATACCATTAAACCAAAACTAGGCCCACAACGTAACCCAAATCTGTCAATGGATCCAATCCTAAAATTCTTAAACATTTTATTCCTCCTAAAACTAATTTTTGCCAATGGAAGCCCAAACAGAGCCCAGCCATAACCAAAATATGCCTAGAGACTCAAAACCAAACTAAATCATAAATAAATCAGAGCTGCAGACCTACCCTCCAGAAATGTAAACTGAGACCAAACTCTGGCCCAATAAGTGATAAAGTCAGCTGAATTAATTCGAATCCAAGATTGCCAACTATTAGTACACAAACTCTTATTCAACATCAGTCCTAAGACTAACGGTTACAACACAGTGCTATCATTCAATCTCAAACAATTTCAAATAAAACCCTAACTGGCAACAGCTAGTTACAAAGCCTCTATTTTAAACTTGTACAGGTCCATCCCATAACTGAAAGGCACTGGCACTGCTATCACTAAGGACACATTTTGAAGTTAGGCATGAAACTCACCTACAATTGTCACACTAACCCACTGATCGACTTGGATACAGCCTTCCGTGTCCGACTCTAAATTTCAATCCAGTCCGCTAGATCAAACAGAAATCGATTAACTGTAATGGCATTACATCGAGCACCTCACGTGCAAACACTTATAAAGGAAATATCACCAAAATTCTAATAATCAACAGAAAGAAGTGATTCAAGAATCACACGTACCTATCGAAATGCTATTGGATGGATTGGTGCAGAAACTCTACAAAAAAATTAGCCACGACAAATCGATTGTCCTTTAAGTCAAGAACATAGTATAACCAAATCGATCGATAAAGTCTAAACTAAAAATTTGATCAAATCTATGGTCTTAAGGACTTACTAACTTATGATCAACTCCTAGATCAGTTCACATAGGATCGAATGATAGTCCAATTCAAGCAGGTTTGATGACAAGTATCAGTTCTGGAACTGGTGCTAATCCCTCAAGTCCCTGAAAAAGACGTTGAGAATTCCAATTATCATCAAGCCAAAGGAATGGTTGAGATGTCAATCAGCAAGCAAAGGATTACCAACAACAATTTGCTAAGGAAGAAGACATTGAGGGTCGTGCGCCTTCGAGTAGCTACAGAGACGTTGAACCACCGGTGAAGAAGAACAGCAATAAAGATCTGTCAATACGACTCTAGCTATGCAGGAACCTCGGTGTCACCAATATATGGAACCCCTATGACAGAGAGCGCCACCGCCATGGCGAGAGTTTCGAAGGCTGGATCGCCGAAGAGGTAGAAGGATGGGCGGGGAGAGGAATTGGCAGGGCTTCGCCGCTCGATTGGAGAATGATGAAGAAAAGGAAGGCGGGGGTCTATTTATAGTGGCGGATAGTGGGATCAACGGTGGATAGTGGGATCGACGGTTAGCGATGGACAGTGGAGGTTGGTCGGGTCAAATTGGTAGAAACTCGGACAGTGGAGATGCTCTGATCGAAGTCGGTAGCGAAGAGGGTTTGTCATTCCCGTTTTCGTTGTATGTATTTTCAGTATACGTATACGGATTTTTGACATTTGTCGGTGGACCGTAATTAGACTTGTCTTGCTTAGCCTAGTCTTGGTTTAATCTTGACTTAGTTTATTTTAATTTGGTTCGGTTCAATTTGACTTGGCTTGGCTTGGTTTGTTTTGGTTTAAGATGGAGAGATTTTGTTTAAAAACCAACTCCTTCTCTCTCCTCCATTATTTACATTTACTTCTTTATCTTCTCCATTTACTCCTCCCACCTACCAAGCCCTAGGCAAGTACAACTTGCTTCATGATGGATCTCAAGTTTTATTGTTCCATTCTCTTTCTTACTTGATTCTAAGTCTCCTTAGAACTTGACATTTTTGGGTTTGATGGATGGACTCTTGTAGATCTAAGTTTGTAACGTTTTTGGTTTTTCTTGGTTTTGATCTATGAAACTTGGTTATTTTCGAGATATAATGGTTTCATGTTGTAGGGAATTCAATTCTACCCAATTTTGGCTTTTGAACCGCTTGATTTCGACTTCGTATGAGCAAGTTATGCCATTTTCGTCTTCATGGGTTCCCCACACCTTTTGGTGCTGTCGGAACGATGAACAGTGCCGCACGCAGTGTCTTTGCTGCCTCGCGCCGCGTGTCGTTCTTGCGCGCAATGTGCGCCATGGGCGATTTTGCCCGCGTGCAACGTGCGACTTGCGCGGCCGCGCGCCCGCGCACCGTGATTGCGCGCAACGTACGCCGTGGATGCTTTTACCCGCGCGCAACATGCAACTTGCGCGGTCGCACACCCGCACAATTTTCTGCCGTGCTCCCAAGCGCCGTGCTTGCGTGCAACGTGTGCCGTGGGCGATTTTTTCCGCACACAACGTGCAATGTGCGCCGTGGGCAGTTTTGCTTGCGCAACTTGCGCGTAGCTCACTCCAAATGACTGTTTTTGCCTATTTGAGCTCTTTTTTTGTAGCTAAAATCTTGAAAACTCAAAACATGAAAGTTGTAGATCCTTTTCTTGGCTTGAAGAATATGTTACGAGCTATTTTTTGCGAGTTTCTTTCATTCATGATAATGTAAGGATAGAACACGATAGTGGCCTGTTAAGGCACACACTTAGCAAGTATCAAGTAATATGATAATTCTTGATAGTGACCCATCGTGGTGCACTCTTGACAAGTAACTTGACATGATAATTCTTGATGATGGTCGGTTGTGACGCACTCTTGACTTGATAAAGTAACCTAACATGATAATCTTGATATGTTGTTGTGACGGCTATCTTGACTTGCTAAGTAACTCTTACCTTGACACCGTGGGTGTTTGTGCTTGTATAAGCTACATGTCTCATCTTGCGTCATGTCAAGGACATGGATTCCTAGTTACCATGGTCAGAGATTCATACTGAATCTGACTAGGATAATGACTAGATTGATCAAGTAGTTCATGAAGAGATTTTCCAGCTACAAGCAGTCCCGTTATCTGGGCGCTCTAATTGGACTTATAGCCTGCCGTCGAGTAGGGCACATTTCCAGCACACTGTCATATGTTGCACCCCTAAGTCACCTAATCCAACTCTCTCAACTTGCAACTGGATAACCTGGATTAAGTCGGCAGGGCTTGTGGCTGTTGGAACATCTCAATGCATCCTGTTAGTAACTAGGCTTGTGATAGCCCTAGTTAGTTAAAGTATCAAGCCGTACTCATTGCTTGGCCGTGATTGATGGATGGAGTCTAGTCTAGTCTTGCCTAGACAAGGCCAGTACATGGTTACTTCAGCCCGTTACTGTTACGCTTTACTTATTCGATAATTTGTTACAGACTAAGTTCTGTTCAGGTGAAGGTTTACAATCCTGGTACTTGTTTGGTTTACGGGTTGTAACTTGGTTTTCTGGAATAGTCCTTTAGTTATCTTATCGTTTATCACCCTATTTTCTCTAACTCATGTCTTTCGTTATCCTTTATGTATCATGTGCTAATATGCTGGTTTTAGTTCTTAAGAGAAGCCTCCCTTGTGGCACTTGCTCTTTCTGGGGTTTGACCCAGCTGGTTTTGTATGGCCAGATTTCGGAGTAGCACCCGAGGATCTCCTTGTCTTCTAGCCAGATGGTGAACACCAGACGTAATCATGGCAACGAGTGGGTTTCTTATTTTGCTCTTCCACTTTATTGTAAATTATTCTTTTGAGGCGATTAGCCGTCGAAAAAGTGTTAGGTCATGTTGAAACTAAAATTTTTGTCAGCCTACGGGCTGTTACATGATTGAAAAATCATAAGGTTGATCATGTATGACTTAAACTCTTGCTATTCTTCGTATTTTGTTTGACTAGCTTCATGATCATCTGAATATGTAATGTTTGGGATGTCTTACTTTGTATATCTGATGATCTTACATCTTGTAACAATTACTTTCTTGTTGAGATTGAGACACTAGGCTTGTTCATGACCATAAGAGACTGTTGGCTTGTAGATAAACCCTCATGCATCTAGACAGCCGTGACCGTATATCGAGGTAGATTATACTTCAATGTACGTAGCTAGCTGTGTCTGTCCCCCGCTCTCTAGTATTCTGGTTCTAGGACGGGATAAGGTTCTAGGCTTCTATAGAATCGTCTGAGAGTCGGCCATCGTGATGCTCAAACGAGGACACAACGGCTCGTTGCCCGGTCGACAATCGAGAATGGCGTACTGAGGAAGAAGAGTTGTGTCTTTAGATCTAAAAGTAAAATGATCAATTGATCGATTGGTCTAATAAAGGTCGATTTTATCTAAAGGGTCATGGGCTTGATTAATGGGCTCATGGATTCGAGATTGCTAAATAGATGGACTTGGGTTATGAAATGGTTGGGGATGACTTAGACATATATTTGATGGGTTTGACTAAATAATAATAGCTAAAAAACACAGATGACCACAAGATAAAGGCAAAAATATTTAGATGAATAAATATAAAAACTATATAACTATTTAAAATGTATCTCTAATAAATAATTATAGGAATTATATAATAGATGTATAATAGAAAAACGACCAAAACCTTATTTTTAGAAAAGGTGGGGTTACAGGTATAGGGGTGGGTTACTGCATGGACGATATATTTCTTATCTAGGCTACGACACAAGTTCCTAAATAGTATTTTATTACTTAGGTTTTTCCTATATTATTTTTACTTATTCTTTTTATGGTACTAACTTCTAGGAGTTGACCCCTCTAGTTTTGTTTGGCCAGATCTAGTAGCAGAGTCTGAGGATCTACCGCCACTACTACACGATAGAGCATAGTAGGAGGATAACCGTCGTGGATCTTGAATAGATTTTTCTCTACTACTCATGTTATCACTTTGATTCTTTTGAGGCGTTTAGCCACCGGTCACCTATTTAGACCATATATTTTGGGAGCTTTTTCCACTTGTGGACAACAAGATTATATATTAGACTACAACTAATTATGTGTGTCATACCCCAGTCCCAAATACCTAGGACTAGGAATACGTAGACATGCCAGCTATGTAACTAGTGGACTCCAACCCAGCTAGAATACGTATAAACTGTCTTAGTAATCTACATATCTAACTTTACAAAATAATATACAAATTATCTACATCTCAATCCACGAAATAGGTATCAAGAATGAACATAATATATTAAAGTTCTTCACCCAGTAATATACATGTTCGAACAAGCTCGAGAAAAAGAATAAGCTTACAAATCTAGGCTATAATAGCAGCATGATTCAAATAAAGACAAAGAATGTAGATCTGAAAGAATATAATAAAAATACCAACAAAATATGCCTACATTCCGAGGAAACAATCATTTGTCCAACTATTCTACAAAACTGCTAGCAATATCTGGTGAGTTCACCATGTCCTCAGAGGGACGTAACAAGATATATATAGCATGCAATGAAATACGAAATATAAATAACAACTAAAAAGAATAAGGGATCTCATAACCATTCTATATGAATATGCACTTTTAAAAATAGACCTTCAACGCATTGGCTATCTGGCTAAACAGATGGCATAGTCCCCTCTTGGGCATCAGGGGCCTAAGCACATAATGTTCTGCAGAATGATAATAGCCAACTGCAATAATGAGTAATCTCACCCGCGTCTCCGGCAGAGCTTACGGTTTATAAAAAAAAATGTGCATAGTAGCCCATACGCTAAGGAACTGTTCTCCCCATCACATGCTCCTATCTATATCATATCTATGACACAATACCCCTACTAACTGCTAAATCTTCTAACTTGCATCTCTATTGGCAGTTATACTTAAAGTACTTCCTATAAGTACCGATGATTAGCCAATACGTAAGTCCGAATTCTATATGTGACTCCAGCTCGTGGAACACATGTGTCAAGGGTAATAAAGACATGATGATGCCTCATAAATATAAGGTTGTCTGCTTCATCTAAGTCAATATGCATAAAATAAATATAAGTAATGCAAACGACTAACACAGTCGTTGGCAACCAAGTATGACTCGGACGCGCAGTATAAATAAAATAAAGAAAGATATACATAACAAAAATGTAACATGCTAAACTAAAGGTAATAAACAGTAAATATGGTAAGGTAACTTGCCTGGCGGTGTTACGATTTGACGATGTCCAGCAGGCAAACCCGACAAGTCGATAGAAGTGACAAAAAGAAAACTTTCGTAAACATCTCCGGTTGCTGAAACAAACATCACCAATATTTTTGGAATAAGTGAAATAACTAAGATGGACTACCATAAGTCCAATTTTGGACACATGGACAAAACGATAATTTTGAGTCAAAATGATGTCCGCCATTAGAACCAATTTGCACCAAAGGCATGACAAATCTAATGGCCTCTAAAGTAAGCAAACTATATGTTTAAAAGTCCAGTTTGAGGATACGAACCCAGCGGTATGTCTATTGTTTGATTCTGATGAGCCGATCACAAAAACGTTCGTTGAGTTGGATTGTGGGGCCCGTAAAATGATGATCTGGTCAACTGTCTCTGAATCGGACCAAACGTGGCCCATAGGACCAACACAATGCTGCTTATCCAATGGTGCAAGTTGATGAGCATGTACAAAGTAATTAAAAAGTTTGCAAAAATGCTGGTACGATAATTTTTGGCGGATACGGGTCAAATTCGTCGTGCACACGCAATCAATTTAAATTCCGTCAAAGTCCATGCGTCTACGAAGTCCGTACATACCTTTCAATCAATTGGTTCATGATCAAGTAGTCCAGTTTGTCAAGACGGATCACGTATAAGAGAATTTTTAAGTTTTAAAAACCAATTTTTCTGGCTTTTGGAAATAATTTTGTTTACAAACTAATGAAGGAAAAATTACAAATAAATAGTCACTGTGAACCCGCTCATGTTTGCTACAACTTCTTTCTTTTATATTTTGAAATTTCTAAATATTATGTTTAAAATTGGCTTCTAAAATAGGGATTTGGGATAGTTTCTACATTCAAAAAATTGAGTTCTTTCTCGATTTTGGAACTCAATTTTCGTCAGCACGATGAGAAATAAAACAAACTATTTGAAGGGAAGTGAAGATGGTTAGGTTTTCTTTGTACCACAGAAATTGCTTCGCAAAATGACGAACCGAGGAGGCAGAAAATTTATTGCGAAGTGGCGCCACAGTTGCATACTACAGTCGTTATTGGTGTTCCTGCGACTGCTGTCGCGAGGGCTGCTGCACGCGTGGCCGACAGGCGGCGCTGATGTGGCGGTGCACCCCCGGGGCCAGGGGCACGGTGGTCAGGGCTAGGGTTTTCAATTACTTTTTTATACAAAAATCTTGTATATTTATACATGGAGAAGGGAACGCGGGTCTGGAAGGTTACCGTTCCCACATGGGAACAATACCTCTCATTTTTTTGGTTTTTTTTTCTAATTCTTTATTCTTTTATATTTTTTTCTTTATTTATCATTATATATTTATCTATAAACCTTTTTTTGAAACTAATTTATAAACTAAAACCTAAAAATAGTTTATAATTTAAAATATATATAAAAATAATTTTATGTCTAAAGTATTTTTATTATTAATATTATTCCTTTAATAATAAATAAATTTCAAGTAATATTTCAAAATTCCTAAAAGTCCTTAAAAATTCAAAATAAATCTACAATTACACTAAAAATTCTTTAATTTCCTTTGCCAACTATACATATTATTTATTTTTGCATATATATATATATATATATATATATATATATATTATATATATATATATATTAATTTTATTGCATATATATATATATATATATATATATATATATATATATGCAATAAAATATATATATATATATATATATATATATATATATATATATATATATATATATATATATATATATATATATATATAGATACATATAAAATAATAATAAATATATTATATATATTAAAAATATATATATATAATTATATATATAATATATAATAATATATATATATATTAATTATTATATATATATATAAAAAAATATATATTAAATAAAAATATATATATATATATATAAAATCTATATATATATATTATATATATATATATATATATATATAATATATATATATATATATATATATATATATATATATATATATATAT
>JANAVB010039535.1:0-26194 GCA_029216955.1 Iris pallida | reverse complement strand
AGAAACCCGAGTCAAAACGGCAGACAAACAATGGCCGTAAATCATATATTCCTTCGAAGACGGTCACGTCAAACCCATCTTGGACATGCTCATACAAGGAGACAGAATTCAGCTTCCTCCACCAAGACGGGAACCTCGGCCGGCAGATATGGAGAACCCAAAGTACTGCCATTACCACCGCTACGTCCACCATGCCACACACGACTGCTACCAACTAAAACGGTACATCTAAAATCTCATCGATTCGAACGCTCTGGCCATCGATTTCGAAGAGGTAACTGTGGCAGCCAATATGGTGTCAGTACAATTTGGTAGCTTTCCTCCAACCGAAGCTCAAGAAAGTGTGGTACCTATCCCTCTCGCGACAATAGAGATTACTAATCTTCTACCTCCCGAGATCAGGCTGCTGGTCTAGTGCCCTCACCACATCACGAGGGGAGGTCATGTGGGTCCATCCAGACTTGGTATCAGAAGTGACTCAACCCACACCATCTTCCATTCGCAAGAAGAAGAGTGGAAAAGTCTGGTCCTGCCGCACAATCTCGGCAGATATCGAAGAAGCTACAGCCGTCGTCACTCGGTCTGGGGCACAATCCTAATGTATGGCTGAAAACTCAACTGAAGATCATCAGCCAGCTACTACTGACACTCCGGGACCGTTTCAGCCTCCGACGACCGACAAAACCTAGGCCGAAGGAGACACGCTTTGACAAATCCCTCCGAAACGAGGCATCGTAGGGGCTGGAGAAGCCCTACAACTTCGATATCTTGGCGCAATTGGCCAACACACTGGCTAAGTTGTCATTATACGAGCTTCTGAGACTCTCAAAGGATGTTCGCATGGCTTTGAGCGATGCACTCCAAAATGCCGACGCCTGTCTGGCTCAAGTCAACCTACGGGAGAGAGCCCGCCTGCAAATCTCCAAGATAGTACTTGCACAGGAGCGATGCCCAACATTGTCTTCACTCCGCAGGATATGCTCATCAAAACCAATCTGCACGATCGCCCGTTATACTACACGGATACATCGACGACGTAAAGGTAGACCGATGCACATTGATCCTGGTTCTTCCATAAGCATAATCCCGAAGGGTCTGCTACATCATCTCCGTATCCTGATGCATCGCCTGACGCCAACAAGCACAGCCATCAGCGGTTTCAATTCGGGCAGGAGCTACCGATTGGAAAGATTCGCTTGAAGTGCCAAATTGGCGATCTCCAATCAGAAGTAACTGTTACATCATAGATGCGGACTCTTCGTACAACATCCTCTTGGGGCGCCCTTGGATACACGATTACATGATCGTGCCTTCCACGCTACACCAATGCTTCAAGTATGTCGACAAATACGGCTTCGTGAGGACAGAATTTGCCGACATCGATCCCTTCAAAGGGGTCGAATCCTACTACTCAGACTCCTGCCTGTACGAAAAGTCGAAGAGGCACCTTGGTGAAGGAGATGTGCAAGCTCGTTCCGAGACAGCCACAGGATCAGAAGAACCTCTGACGATCCACCTTCAAGCTCGTAAACATGGCCGATTTGTACCCCTTACGACCGCTCTGCGTAAGGATGCGATCAGCCTCTCAGCAAAGAAAAGCAAATGATAATCCGGCTGCCAAGGTCTGGCCAAGTGCCGAGACCCACAACGGAGCTACTGACAATCAGGTTACGAGAGTCGGCCAGCCACAAGCAGAGAAGCTCAATCGAATCGTCACCCCTATACAAAGTCTGGGGCTTCTAGCGAGCCAACAACTCCCACCCAGCATCGAGCACCAAACGGGGGTGGCTAGTGCGCCAACAACCCCACGTTCTGCTCCACCCATGGAACCCCTGATAATCAAGTTGTCTAAGTCATCCTCTCAGTCTGTATTTACACAGGGGGTGGCCGAAGAAGAAGAGAGTCGGAGCGGGCCAAGTATGTGGCTGCTCACAGTGAGACTTGCTCATGTTTCCCAGCAACGACAAGTTCCTGAAGAAGTATTACGTCCGAAACGACATCCTCAAAAAAAAGAACCCGATGATTGAGTTATGTACCCTCCGGTACCGTGAACTCACATTCTCCAAATCCTAGATTATTGAGTTATGTACCTCCGGTACCCTGAACTCACTCTCACAATATTCTAGATCATCGAGTCATGTACTGCTGGTGCCGCTGAACTCACTTCCACAATATTCCAGATTACCGAGTCATGTACCCGCAGGTGCGCTGAACTCACAGCCACAACATTCCAGATTATCGAGTCATATACCCGCTGGTGCCGCTGAACTCACTTTCATAATATTCCAGATTATCGAGTTATGTACCCGCTGGTGCGCTGAACTCACACTTCCAAATTCCAAATTATCGAGTTATGTACCCGCAGGTGCCTCTGAACTCACATTTCGATCACTCTGTCGGGGGGAAAGTCATGTATGACCATACCTCTGAACCTTCTTTCTGTTAATCTTCACTCCTACCACGCCTATCGTATTTCGTACTCGCACCTCTGGGAGACGTGACGCGACCTTCGAGCAGATCCATATGGAGGCGCAGATTGCAGAGGAGGAAGGGAGGAGAGGGGCAGTGACGCTCTTGGAGCTAGTTCGAGTGCAGGGCTAGCGAAGTGCCCATATTTCCAGTAGAGGCAGTTTCAGCAGCAGCAGCCTCAGTTGCAGTTTCAGCAGGCACCGGCGCGTGCCCAGCCGCACCAGGGTCAGGGTCAGAGGCCGGCTACACAGTGCACCTTCTACGGGAAGCCGGGGCACACCAGAGAGGCTTGTAGGAAGAGTTTGGGCGTCTGCCTATACTGTGGGGCACCTGACCACCAGCTGAGGGATTGCCACGCTAGTGGAATCCGAAGAGGCCAGGACGGCATACAGTAGGCTAGAGGAGGCCAGCAGGGGCGTGCATTCTCCATGACAGTTGAGCCCACTCAGGCAGTGGCAGAGCAGATAGCAGGTTCGATCTTTCGATCTCATTCCGTATTTGCTTCCTTATAAACTGTTGAAAATTTGATTCCATCTGATCCTTGTTTGTTTGATGAAAGGTTTGTCCTTGTGATGTGATATCTTCTGAGATAAGTCGTATGGGCTAGGTCGCCTCGATTATAAGATTTTAGAATCCTCTAGGGTCATGCTAGCAAGCAGAGTGAGGACATATAGTCGGACTATGGACGTATTTCTAGGGTGTAGGAATTTAAGGTTTTCGCTGCCAAGCTAGCGGCAATACGAAAATTTTAAATACCATGATTCTAGAGGTATATACCATAGTTGAGAACTCTGTGATTATTGTAGCCTTGCTCACTGGCATGACGGAGATTCTGAGTATCATGATTATTCGACAGACGCATACGATTATCAAATTGCATGAATTTTCTGTGTTTGCTTAGTTTTAAGTTTTGGATGATTCTTTTAAGATGGATAGACTTATAGTATCTATTTGAGAGTAGTTTTAAATTTTATAATTTTAGTCATTTAATTCATGCTCGATTTTTGAGATTTTAATCATTTTAAATTTTTAGCCATGACTTGTGATTTTGATATTTTACTATTGTTTGGTTTTAATTTCGAGGACGAAATTTTTTAAGGTGGATAGATTTGTCACCCCAGTTTCTAGAAACAGGAGTATTTTTGTCATTTTTCATTTTAGAATATTTTGGAATTATTTATTATTTATAATATTATTTTGGGGTTATTTGAGTCGGGTTCGAATTTCAGCTCAATCCGACTTGAAACGGGGACCCGGGGGGTAGTGTGACCCTAGTGGGCCCACACACTAGTTAGCCATGGCCCACATGATATTTATTTTAGTTAGTGGTTAGTCTAATTTTTATGGATAGGGTTTGGTTAGATTAGAGACTTAAAATTAGACTAAATAGCCCCGACTTAAACCCTTTCCAATAATTAATTAAATAGGCTAGTGGGGGTATTTTAGGCATTTCAAAATAGAAAAAACAGCCCATATGGCCGGCCACACCTAGGGGGAGCTCGTTCGTGTCCTTTTGGAATCTCTACGTGTCGGTGTCGAGTCGGAAGGCTTTTCCTTTGAAAATCTTTCCCGGAAGGTATAATCTCTCCTCTAATCCATCCCAACATGCATATAGGTTGATTTTTGACCCATAGGAATGACCCCATGGTTATATCTCCATTTGTGTCCATTTCGTATCCATTTGGAGGTTATAGGAGTGTCCTTTGTGTTAGGGTTGTGTCCTAGTGGAAAAAGTCCCAAATGGACACATGTATTTATCATGTATGATTTGATGATTATTTAGAGATTTAATCCCAGATTTTTATTGGTTTAGAGATTGTGTTTCCAATGTATCATATTGTATCATATTACTTAAATCTATATGTATATTTTTTTTATCTATATGTATGTATATATATGCTTATATATATATATCATCTATATATAATATATATAATATATATATATATATATATATATATATATATATATATATATATATGGTTTTATATATATGGATATATACTATGGTGGTGTGAATGTGATACTTGATGTAGGATGGGGGCATGAGGATTTCGGCCAAGGATTTGGGTTTGGGGTATAGATATGTGTAGTTTAGAGTATTGGTTGTGTGTGTGCATATATGTATATATATATATATGTATGAGTGTGTGGGTTTGTCTATATATATATATATGTGTGTGAAAGGGGATGGGGGGAAATAGATAGTTAGAGAGAGTGTGGTATAGAGAGAGAGAGAGAGTTAGAGAGGGGCAGTACAGCTGCTATAGCAGCAGTATGGTACTGCTGTAACAGCAGTTTAAGGGGGAGGGCAGGGGATCACCAATGCACCCTACAACTGTCCCAAGCCTACCATACATGACAGCCACATAACCACTCCAATACAGTCCTAATTGGTCCCCTTAAACCTGTCATTGAACCATACATAACAGCCTCCCTGGACACTCATACTGTCCATATTAGCCCATCAAAACACCACAACACCATCCCATTTCAGCACCTTAGAAAGCCTACATGGCTGTCCCCTTGTTGCTGTCTAAATCAGTCCTTAAACACCTCATATGCTATCCATAACAGTCCTCAAAATGGCCCCAAAAATCTGTCCAAGTGACAGCCATTCAAACCCCATTTTTGCCCCTCTAAATGACAGCCATAGCTGCCCATTTAGCCCCTAGATGGCTGCCCTTTGCACCCCCATTCCTGTCCAATAATAACCCATCTAATCCCCTTGATACACCCCTACATATCAGCCCCATATGCTTTAGTGTGTGTGTGTGAGAACTTGTGAGTGTGTGTATTCATGAGTTTGTGAGTGTGAGTGTGAGAGCCTAGAGAGGTATATCTAATAGCCTATAGGAGTGAACCAAATCCCTATGTGTGAGAGTCTATAGAAAAGCCTAGGAGTGAACCTAGAAGTGTGGTATCATAGGTGATATAGGTGAGTGAGTGAGTGGTATGGGTGAGTGATAGAGTGATGTGAGGATTCATGATATGGTTTAGGTAATAGGGTAAACCAATACACATGTATCCTAACATAGCATAGATACCTAGGATACCCCTAATTCTTGGTAGGTAAACCTAGATAGGTTGGTATCTAGCTACCCTAAGAATCCTAGGCTAGTACCTTGGGTATTTGCGGGATTTCCTTGGTATTGGGCAAGGTATCGGGATTTACCTTGGTAGGATAATGCTAGTTTTGCCTAGGAATAGGGTATTTGAGTTTGGAGTCTAAGATAGGGTTAGAACTTGATTCCCTTGGTTGGTAATGATCAAATATGGTGCTCATAGACTAGTTTTGACGTTGGTTGACCTTTTTGACCAAAAGTCAACCGAGAGTCAAACTTAGCCTTTAAGCGACCGATTTGACCGAAACCAAACCAGAGTTGACCAGTTGACTGAAAATCAACTGTTAGTCAACATTTGACTTTGACCTAGGGTTGACCTAGGGTTGACTCAGTGTTGACCAGAGTTGACCAGAGTTGACTTTTTGACCAAAAGTCAACTGTAAGTTAACCTTGAACCAGATTGACCTAGTTTGACTTGGATTGACTCCCAGTGACCTAGTATGACCCAGTATGAGCCAGTATGACCTAGTGTGACTCAGTCTGACCTAGATTGACCTAGTTTTGACTTAGACTTGCATTCATGATTTGAATTAGCTTCATTTTTCAGTATTTAGCCCTATTTGACTCATAGTATCTTATTTTAGGTCTGAGATTACTCTGAGCGTCTGTTCACCCTATCAGCTCAGGACCACAGGCGAGTACATTCACTGATAGTTTTCATTGTCTTGATATCTACTATATCTGATTCAGTTGTAGTGCCTTACATGATTCCCGACACGACGGTTCACGTACTAGTATACGTTGGATCCTGTCATGAGATGTTATTCCCGGATTTTCTTTGGTATATTGGTATGTGATATCCATGTTCGTATACTTATATAGACATCGATTTGGGAGTGGGCTGATCACCTGCTTCGAATCCATGTCATGATGTGCCATGTCCGGATCCATGATACTATTCGGGGATGGGGGAATTATTAGGGGTTATGTGATCAAAGCCTCCCTGTCACTATTATGCTAGCGCCACCCTCACCTCACATAGGGTGTAGCAGATACCCCATGCCAGGTTATCCAGGTTGGTCGGCATGACTCTCCGTTGAGGTTACCGCGGATTGCCGGACCAAGTGGATAACCCTACCATGACTCCCTAGCCGATCACATATCGCTCTAATAATTCAAATCACATTTTACATTTATTGTCATATCTTATATTCCAGTTCAGCTTTACTTTCTGTACTTCTCACAAAGCTATGATTCCATACTCACATGCTCTACCTAATTTTATACTGTACATGATTTAGACTAAGTTCTATTTGAAAGAAGGGTTACAACCCCCTCCTTGTTTGGTTCAAGGGTTGTAACTCGGTTTTCAAATGGTTCCCAAGTCGCCTATATCTTGTCTTGTATTTCATTATGCTGTCTCTTATAGTATTTGTCAATTCATATGGAACTGCTGTTGGTGTTTGTACTTGCTCATTTTTCTGACAGGATACCGTTGACAAATTTTACAGACGACTCTGGACTGATTGCCCGACCTACTATAGGGGGTTGAGTCTGACGGAGTAGACTTGACCGTGGCTTGTTAGTAGAACCACTAGACTTTGCTCACCCTGGTAGTTTAGTTTAGTTAGGTTTGCCTGTCCTGCGAGCCAGCTAGTACATTTCATTTTGTAGTATCTATTATATATTTTCTGAGACTCTGGATGTTTGAGTATAGCTCTGACTTGTGGATCTTGGACTCATTTCCTGTTTTATCTATCATATTTCCTTTCTGCTATCTACCTTAGTTTGATATATGTGATTGAGACGTATTGCTATGTCACCTCCATTCGGAGTGTATACTGTACAGGTACATTTATCTGTTTAGTCGTAGTATTTACAGACCCTATATACACGTTCTACTACCTAATACCCGCGATACTGCGGCGTAGGCTGGACGTACCACGTGCTCGTGCCCCTCTTCAGGGTGCGGGTCGTGACACATTTTTTGTGGTGGCCCATACAGTCTGTCGCAATTAGTGCGATCTCGTATGGTGCTCGACTTAGTGCTAATTACGAGCCTGCGACTAGGACTAGATCTAGGGTATGATAGGAGTTACTCAATCACATTTTAGGAAATTTTTGATCTTTTGATTACCATGACAACTCTTCTTGCATTTGAATTCAATTGTCCTCCTTTGATAATATCTTATCATGTGCCATATTGATCTCTTGGGTTCAATTCATCTTCAGGATGATGGTGACTCGATCTCAGGCGGGCCTAGTACAGTTCCAGAGAGGTCAGATCCGGGAGGTCTTCTACCTCCGGCTACGGGAGTAGCAGTCAGAGAGCAGTAGCCTCAGTTCCTGCCCTTCCGACGGGAGTAGCACTAACAGTTCCCCGAGGTCTTCCACCTTCAGCAGAGGGAGCTGTAGTTCAGGGAGCTGCCACCTCAGTCCCTGCCCTTCAGGGAGGAGCAGCCGCGACGATTTCTGGAGGTCTTCTACCTCCCACAGAGACCGTCCATGGTTATCCCTGACATTCTTCCACCACCGCCTCAGCTACCGACAGATACTCAGGGGATGATGGCCCTTCTGCAGCAGATACTGCAGATACTGCAGACACAGAGAGCACAGGCAGAGGCACAGCACCGTCAGGCAGAGGTGCTGTAACAGACCATGGAGAACTCGCATCAGCTAGCTATGGCAGCAGTGGAGAGAGGTACACCGGCTATAGTTCAGGAAGCACCAGTGCAGCAGCAGGGCCAGGGGAGGCCCTGTACACATCTCGACTTCAGGAAGATGAAACCGCGGGAGTTCAAGGGTACTGAGGTATCCTATACGCAGACGACTGGCTAAAGGATGTCCAGCGGAGTCTGTAGTTGGCAGAGGTCCCGAGAGGTCTGTGGGTGACTTCTGTAGCGAGCAAATTTTTCGACATAGCGCTGACGTGGTACCGTACGGATCCACGTGCGTCAGTGAGGGGATTGTCTTGGAAGGACTTCAGAAAACTCTTTAAGGAGAAGTTCTACCCAGATGTAGCCTTGACAGCTTTGGAGGGGCAGTTTGCCAATCTGGTGCAGGAGAACTCGTCGGTGGACGAGTACGCAGCAAAGTTTTTCCGCCTGAGCAAGTTTGCACCTATTTTGGTCCAGGATGAGGGTTACAAGGTACGAAAGTTTCGGAGGGGCCTTATACATACAGTGCGCACTCGCACCTCTGGGAGACGTGACGCGACCTTCGAGCAGATCCTTATGGAGGCGCAGATTGCAGAGGATGACTTCGGCCTCAAGCCGAAGAGGGGCAGTGACGCTCTTGGAGCTAGTTCGAGTGCAGGGCTAGCGAAGCACCCATATTTCTAGCAGAGGCAGTTTCAGCAGCAGCAGCCTCAGTTGCAGTTTCAGCAGGCACCGGCGCGTGCCCAGCAGCACCAGGGTCAGGGTCAGGGTCAGAGGCCGGCTACACAGTACACCTTCTGCGGGAAGCCGGGGCACTCCAGAGAGGCTTGCAGGAAGAGATTGGGCGTCTGCCTATACTGTGGGGCGCCTGACCACCAGCTGAGGGATTGCCACGCTAGTGGAATCCGAAAAGGCCAGGACGGCGTGCAGTAGGCTAGAGGATTCCAGTAGGGGCGTGCATTCGCCATGACAGTTGAGCACCCTCAGGCAGTGGCAGAGCAGATAGCAGGTTCCGATCTTTCGATCTTATTCCGTATTTGCTTCCTTATAAACTGTTGAAAATTTGATTCCATCTGATCCTTGTTTGTTTGATGAAAGGTTTGTCCTTGTGATGTGATATTCTTCTGAGATAAGTCGTATGGGCTAGGTTGCTTCGATTATGAGATTTTAGAATCCTCTAGGGTCATGCGAGCAGGCAGAGTGAGGACATATAGTCGGACTATGGACGTATTTCTAGGGTGTAGGAATTTAAGGTTTTTGCTGCCAAGCTAGCGGCAATGCAAAAATTTTAAATACCATGATTCTAGAGGTATGTACCGTAGTTGAGAACTCTGTGATTATCGTAGCCTTGCTCACTGGCATGACAGAGATTCTGAGTATCATGATTATTGGACAGACGCATACGATTATCAAATTGCATGAATTTTCTGTGTTTACTTAGTTTTAAGTTTTTGGATGATTCTTTTAAGGTGGATAGACTTATAGCATCTATTTGAGAGTAGTTTAAAATTTTATAATTTTAGTCATTTAATTCATGCTCGATTTTTGAGATTTCAATCATTTTAAATTTTTAGCCATGACTTGTGATTTTGACATTTTACTATTGTTTGGTTTTAATTTCGAGGACGAAATTTTTTAAGGTGGATAGATTTGTCACCCCCAGTTTCCAGAAACAGGAGTATTTTTGTCATTTTTCATTTTAGAATATTTTTGGAATTATTTATTTATTTATAATATTATTTTGGGGTTATTTGAGTCGGGTTCGAATTTCAGCTCAATCCGACTTGAAACGGGGACCCGGGGTAGTGTTGACCCTAGTAGGCCCACACACTAGTTAGCCATGGCCCACATGATATTTATTTTAGTTAGTGGTTAGTCTAATTTTTATGGATAGGGTTTGGTTAGATTAGAGACTAAAAACTAGACTAAATAGCCCCGACTTAAACCCTTTCCTAATAATTAATTAAATAGGCTAGTGGGGGTATTTTAGGCATTTCAAAATAGGAAAAACAGCCCATATGGCCGGCCACACCTAGGGGGGATAAGGGATGAGTCATCATCATCTTCCATTTCATTTTATCCATTCCTTTCTCTCTCATGTTCTTTCCCAAATTTCTAGTGAGCAAACCCATTGATTTCTCCACCAAATCAACCTCTTCTTCCACCAAATCTTCTTCATTTCTCCTCTACTCCATAGTTAAAGGGTGCTAGCCAAGTTTGGGACGATTCGGAGCTCGTTCGTGTCCTTTTGGAATCTCTACGTGTCGGTGTCGAGTCGGAAGGCTTTTTTCCTTGAAACTCTTTCCCGGAAGGTATAATCTCTCCTCTAATCCATCCCAACAAGCATATAGGTTGATTTTTGACCCATAGGAATGACCCCCATGGTTATATCTCCATTTGTGTCTATTTCATGTCCATTTGGAGGTCATAGGAGTGTCATTTGTGTTAGGGTTGTGTCCTAGTGGGAAAAGTCCCAAATGGAAACATGTATTTTATCATGTATTGATATAATGATTATTTAGAGATTTAATCCTAGATTTTATTGGTTTAGAGATTGTGTTTCCAATGTATCATATTGTATCATATTACTTAAATCTATATGTATATATATATATGGTTTATATATATATATATATATATATATATATATATATATATATATATATATATATAATATGGTTTATATATATATGGATATATACTATGGTGGTGTGAATGTGATACTTGATGTTGGATGGGGGCATGAGGATTTCGGCCAAGGATTTTGGTTTGGGGTGTAGATATGTGTAGTTTAGAGTATTGGTTGTGTGTGTGCATATATGTATATATATATATATGTATGAGTGTGTGGGTTTGTCTATATATATATATATATATATGTGTGTGAAATGGGATGGGGGGAAATAGATAGTTAGAGAGAGTGTGGGATAGAGAGAGAGAGAGAGTTAGAGAGGGGCAGTACAGCTGCTAATAGCAGTAGTATGGTACTGCTGTAACAGCAGTTTAAGGAGGAGGGCAGGGGATCACCAATGCACCCTACAACTGTCCCAAGCCTACCATACATGACAGCCACATAACCACTCCAATACAGTCCTAATTGGTCCCCTTAAACCTGTCATTGAACCATACATAACAGCCTCCCTGGACACTCATATGCTGTCCATATTAGCCCATCAAAACACCACAACACCATCCCATTTCAGCACCTTAGAAAGCCTACATGGCTGTCCCTTGTTGTTGTCCAAATCAGTCCTTAAACACCTCATATGTTGTCCATAACAGTCCTCAAAATGGCCCCAAAAATCTGTCCAAGTGACAGCCATTCAAACCCCATTTTTGCCCCTCTAAATGACAGCCATAGCTGCCCATTTAGCCCCTAGATGGCTGCCCTTTGCACCCCCATTCCTGTCCAATAATAACCTATCTAATCCCCTTGATACACCCCCTACATATCAGTCCCATATGCTTTAGTATGTGTGTGTGAGAGAACTTGTGAGTGTGTGTATTCATGAGTTTGTGAGTGTGAGTGTGAGAGCCTAGAGAGGTATATCTAATAGCCTATAGGAGTGAACCAAATCCCTATGTGTTAGAGTCTATAGAAAAGCCTAGGAGTGAACCTAGAAGTGTGGTATCATGGGTGATATAGGTGAGTGAGTGAGTGGTATGGGTGAGTGATAGAGTGATGTGAGGATTCATGATATGGTTTAGGTAATAGGGTAAACCAATACACATGTATCCTAACATAGCCTAGATACCTAGGATACCCCTAATTCTTGGTAGGTAAACCTTAGATAGGTTGGTATCTAGCTACCCTAAGGAGCCTAGGCTAGTACCTTGGGTATTTGCGGGATTTCTTTGGTATTGGGCAAGGTATCGGGATTTACCTTGGTAGGGTAATGCTAGTTTTGCCTAGGAATAGGGTATTTGAGTTTGGAGTCTAAGATAGGGTTAGAACTTGATTCCCTTGGTTAGTAATGATCAAATATGGTGCTCATAGACTAGTTTGACGTCGGTTGACCTTTTTGACCAAAAGTCAACAAAAGTCAACCGAGAGTCAAACTTAGCCTTTAAGCGACCCGATTTGACCAAAACCAAACCAGAGTTGACCAATTGACTGAAAATCAACTGTTAGTCAACATTTAACTTGTTTGACCCAGGGTTGACTCAGTGTTGACCAGAGTTGACCAGAGTTGACTTTTTGACCAAAAGTCAACTGTAAGTCAACCCTTGAACCAGATTGACCTAGTTTGACTTGGATTGACTCCCAGTGACCTAGTATGATCCAGTATGAGCCAGTATGACCTAGTGTCTCAGTCTGACCTAGATTGACCTAGTTTTGACTTAGACTTGCATTCATGATTTGAATTAGTTTCATTTTTCAGTATTTAGCCCTATTTGACTCATAGTGTCTTATTTTAGGTCTGAGATTACTCTGAGCGTCTGTTCACCCTATCATCTCAGGACCACAGGTGAGTACATTTACTGATAGTTTTCATTGTCTTGATATCTACTATATCCAATTTAGTTGTAGTGTCTTACATGATTCCCGACACGAAGGTTCACGGACTAGTATACGTTGGATCCTGTCATGAGATATTATTCCCGGATTTTCCTTGGTATATTGGTATGTGATATCCATGTTCATGTACTTATATAGACATCGATTTGGGAGTGGACTGATCACCTGCTTCGAATCCATGTCATGATGTGCCATGTCCGGATCCATGATACTATTCGGGGATGGGGGAATTATTAGGGGTTATGTGATCAAAGCCTCCATGTCACTATTATGCTAGCGCCACCCTCACCTCACATAGGGTGTAGCAGATACCCCATGCCAGGTTATCCAGGTTGGTCGGCATGACTTTCCGTTGAGGTTACCGCGGATTGCCGGGCCAAGTGGATAACCCCACCATGACTCCCTAGCCGATCACATATCGCTCTAATAATTCAAATCATATTTTATATTTATTATCGTATCTTATATTCCAGTTCAGATTTACTTTCTGTACTTCTCACCATGCTATGATTCTATTAGTCACATGCTCTACCTGCTTTTATACTGTACCATGATTTTAGACTAAGTTCTATTTGAAAGAAGGGTTACAACCCCAGTCCTTGTTTGGTTCAAGGGTTGTAACTCGGTTTTCAAATGGTTCCCAAGTCGCCTATATCTTTGTCTTGTATTTTATTATGCTGTCTCTTATAGTATTTGTCAATTCATATGGAACTACTGTTGGTGTTTGTACTTGCTCATTTTCCTGACAGGATACCGTTGACAAATTTTACAGATGACTCTGAGACTGATTGCCCGACCTACTATGGGGTTGAGTCTGACGGAGTAGACTTAGACCGTGGCTTGTTGGTAGAGCCACTAGACTTTGCTCACCCTGAGTAGTTTAGTTTAGTTAGGTTTGCTTGGCCGGCGAACCAGCTAGTACATTTCAGTTTGTAGTATCTATTATATATTTTTTGAGACTCTGGATGTTTGTGTATAGCTCTGACTTGTGGATCTTGGACTCATTTCCTGTTTTATCTATCATATTTCCTTTCCATGCTATCTACCTTAGTTTGATATATGTGATTGAGACTGTATTGCTATGTCACCTCCATTCAGTGTGTATATACTGTACAGGTACATTTATCTGTTTTAGTTGTAGTATTTACAGACCCTATATACAGCGTTCTACAGCCGATACTGCGGCGTAGGCTGGACGTAACCGCGTGCTCGTGCCCCTCTTCAGGGTGCAGGTCGTGACACTATGTTTGAACCCCTTGTCGGCAGTATTTTTCTACGAGATGGCGTTGGGTTCCTGTTGCATCCAAAGATCGGGATCGTCGTACCCCGACTTCTGTTATGTTGGAAGAGCCATCGGGTTTGGATTGATTGCCAATCCGCATTCTGCTCAATAAATGCTTCATTGGCCGAAGTACTCGAGGAAGTGATTAGCCTTGACAAGGAAGAGTGATGCGCCTACACTGAGATGTCAGGATGATACGCCTGCGAAGTAATGCACCTAGCTATAGTTTAGGATTTCTTCTTTGTAGTAGACTTTTGTTGTATTTGGACATGTAATAGACTTTTTATATGGAATAAAAAATCAATTTTCATGTGCCTCTTCTACTTGCTGTCTTCTGAAATAATGTGCCAACATTCTGTCTTTGAATTCTTTGGCATATGATGTGTTAGGGCATGGCATTTTGGGGCACATGGGGGTTCTGACCTTTAGATGCGCCTAAAATTCCATGCTTCAATAGTAACGTTTAGCCCAATTCCTATGGTAAGTTCTAGTCAACCAATTCCTTGACATATCAATATAGTATGACCAAACTAGCAATTTGCGTAGTCTATCTCTTCAAACATGTTCAATATAATCCACCTATCTTTCTTATCCAAATCAAGTACACCATGACACGATTTGTCACTAAACCGTAATTCTTATACCATTTTTCCTAAGTCGTGTAACGCCCCAGTCCCAAAATACGTAGGACTAGGAACGTAGACATGCCAGCCGTATAATAAATATATGTAAGCTGTAAAATGTAGTAGAACCATAACTAATCTCATCCACACAAAAATTAAATGAATAAAAGATATCATATAAAGATAATAAATTTGTCTTGATACAATATGTTGGGCGGAGACAAATCCACTACCAACAAGTAAAGGAAAAATATACATGAGAAAAGAAATTATTTTGGCGATCGAAGCGAAGACGATCCAAAGTGCAATCATCCTCGAAGAAATAGAGCGGATCACGGCTAAAGCTAGAACACCTGCGAAAGACAATAGCACACACCTAGGGAGATAACCAGGTCCTCAGAGGGACGTAACAAGACACATAATATCATGCCATATAAACTGAATAAATATTGCTCAAATAAATAAGTTAATCGAATTATAACATGGTCCAACACGCACCTACTGAACGAACGTACCATCCCCCCAACCAAACAAGGACAGGAGATGGTAAACTAATTCACGGTGACGTATCTTTCCATGCTATGAATCCAATATGGTATCCGGACCCCAACAAGGTTCAATACCTTCTCATCGAAGTAGTAAACCACACCTACAACCAAACAAGGACAAGATGTGACGAACTAATCCGCGACAAGTTATTGTTCCAAGCCACGGTCAGATACAAGTACCCAAACCAAAATTACTCGTACCTAACGGATAAGGTAGCCTACCGTTCTAAGTGATATGTAGTTAAGAATAATCTTCCTACGCATGGGCCCTGGCTGAATAGGATCGGCATAGTCCCCCCTTGGGGCACTAGAGGCCCAATCAATAAGAGCATGACGTTCCGCAGAATCGTCAGTGGCCGTCAGTAATCATGGGTCAACAACCCCGTATCTCCAGCGGAGAATCCGGGTCACAAGAGAAAGTGCATCGAAGCCCATACGCTAAGGAATTGTCCTTCCCGCCCAATGCCTACGGTGTTGTATCCACAACACAAAACCACTATAACCGCTAAGTCAAACTAGCATGCAATCACTATTAGCGGTTATTCCTATCGCACGGCTTGTACGTACTGGTGGCCAGCCAATCATGCACTTTCGTGTTCTACATGCGACACACAACTTCGTGGTACAACGTGTCAAGGCCATGAATGCAACACACAAAGGTGGTCCCTTAAATCTAGGTTTAATGTATAAGAAAAATAATACATAGCAGAGAATATAAATGAACAGTAAGTTCTAACAGTTATGCCATGTATCACAGTTTATTTTGCATAAAGAAAATAATAAACAATGCATGAAATATGAGCTAAAATAAGTAAACAGCTAATGGCAAGGTGTCTTGCCTGGTAGGACGTCTGGTGTATTGCAATGATCAAGCTGGCATGAACCGTGACTTCGGTACAACAATTGTACATGGTGACCTCGGGTGGTGGCACGGACAGTTCCATTGGGTCCAGAAGGGTCAATTTAGTTAAGGTGGGACATAAGGTGGTACGAAACTGGGTGACAGAATGGGAATAAGGGGATCGGTTACGGACAGGAGAGAAATCAAATAATAATGGATAAAAATAAATATTATGATTTGGAAAACTATTCATAATCCTTGAAACTATATTTTACTATCCCGAGATATCTATAGGTAGTAAAAATCATTTTAAGTCGTAAAACTATAATTTACTCATTAAAATATTTTATATAATACTAATATCTAAACGAACTAGTTTTACTACAAACGCTAAGTTTGTTAAAGTTACAACTATAGGTAGAAAGCTATATATATTAAGTTTGAAAAATAATATTTTTAAATAAGGAAAACCAATTTTTAGAATACCATATAATATTACTAAAACTAATGATATATATATATATATATATATATATATATATATATATATATATATAAAGATATAAAATAATAATACTCATTAATATACAATTATTTATATCTATAATGTATCTCAATTAAAATAATACCTTATATTATGTATATGCTAATTTTACCATACTGATGTATTAATAGTAAAAAAAATATAATAATAATAATAATAATAATAATAATAATAATAAAAAGAAGAAATCAGATAACAAACAAAACAAACAGAAATAAACAAAACAAAATAAAAAAAAACACAAAACAAGTCGAAAGAAAGAAAAACACTGAAAACAAAGTTAAAGTTAACACTTCTGTTCTCTGAAATGGAATAAACGTTTTCATGGGAGAGAGAGAGAGTAGTTGAGAGAGAGAGGAAAATAAGAGAGGGAGCGAAAGATGGGGTCTCACCTCCGGCGGCTAGCGCGCCGGACACGGGGACGGGGAGGCGCTCTGGTGGAGAACGCGGAGGCACTGGAAAACCAAGGGGGTGATGGCGCGGAGCTCGCCGGCGAGGGTTTCGGAGGGGGTTAACGGCTGGATTTCAGCGACGAGGCGGAGAGGGCAGCGGGCGCTCGGGGAGACGGTTCGCCGGAGCGGCGGCCGGAGGCTGACAGATCAGGATAGACGGTCGACAGCAGATGGGCGTTGCGGTGGAGACGTCACCGGCGTACGCGGCGGAGTAGCGCCGGAGAGGGTTTGGGGGAAGTCGGCCACGGTGGTCGCGGCGGACACACGCGGAGGGGCGGATCTGGCACGGGGGTCACGCTGGGCACTGTGCCGACGGAGGTTGGTCACTCTTTTCCCCTCTCCGTGTAGTTGGGTGGTGGTGTTTGTATTCTGGTGGTGGTGATGCAGCCGGCGATGGCCGGTGGCGTTGGACTGGTAGGTGGTTGGGGGTTTTTCGGCAAGTGGCCGAGGATGTCGATGGTGGTGGTGGTTTACTGTGGTCGACCGACGATGGGTGATCCGTGGCCCGGGTCAGGTGGTCGAAAGTTTTGGGCTGCTGGAGTGGCGGGCACGGCCGGGTGGCTGGGATAAGGTGGAGACGGCGGCGGCGGTCTCCGTGAAGTTTTGGTGTTGGTGCCGATGGTGTGTGTTGGAGTTGGACATAGTGGTCTGTCGAGGTGGTGGGTTTATGTGGGTGGTGTTGCTGGTCGGGTCGACGTACGTCGAGGGTGAGGACGGACGTTAGGCACGGCGGAGATCGGGGACAGGATAGGTTTTGAAATTTATTGGTGTCGAGGGTTGTCGACACAGAAATTTTAATGTAATTGTAATAGATGGAATAAGATTAGAATGACACCCGGGGTCGGACCCGAGGCCGTCACCGCTGACCCGGAAGGGATGGACACCGACACGAGGCACGTACATGTTGTGGAGATATTTGTGGAACAATTATGGCTTGTGGAAAAAATAATGGAGGAGTACCTGCCTATTTATAGGATGTGGGAATTCCCAATTGGATAGGATTAGGATTTATTTAAAACCCAAAGTAGATAATTCATGTAAAATCAATCAAATCAAATCCAAATCCAAATCCAATTAAATCTAATTTAATTCCCTTAGTTTAAAATCAAATTAATAATTCAAATTTCAATTATTTAACTATTTAAATAAATACATAAGTTCAAATCACGATTTAAATTGCCATAATAAATTCAAAATACGTTTTCCAAAAATACTAATAATATTAATTTCGAAAATTACATTATTATTTAAAATAAACTAATAAGATATTTATGAAATATGTGTATGCATGAAAAATTATTTATTAATAATAACTGTTTTCACAAAAGACTTTTTACAATAAAATAACGGACTTGAAAATGTTGGTATGATAGCTAAAACAAATTATTAGATATATTATTTTGAAACTATAAAATAGATAAAAATGTTTTTCTAAAAATATGTACGCTCGCACATATTCGTACTCGTCGAGCAATTACGAAAAACGAATTTTTGCGCACGACGTACAATACGATTATGCGACGTACAATACAAAATTTTAAATTCGTACAAATTTAATAAGAAAAAAATATATAGTAGAAATTTAGGGGTTTTACATCCTACCCAACTTAAAAGAATTTCGTCCTCGAAATTAAGAATTCGTAGGGGGGTGAGAAGACACAAGGGGGTTTCGATGATGAACAATCAATAACAAAATCATGCCGTAAGAAATTGCGATCTAGATCATAGGAAAATATACGATATGGTCGTAATCGATAGGATGGCTAGAGGAAGTTCTAGTATAACGCCTTCGTTCTTCTAAAGAAGGCAAAAAGCAATATAGAGTTCGAAGGAGGCGTTGTCGAATACGATATGTGATTCAAAGACGATCGAATAATTTCAAAATAATTGTCATGGCAGTCGTGGATGGGATTGTCAGGGCTAAGTTTAATTATGTCCCAATCCATGTAGAGTAATAGACAAAAGCGAACCAAAGTGCAATTGGTTGATCAGACCATTATGCACTGGTTCTGATTAGACAATAGGAGTGAGCGCTCAATAGCATATGTCATGAACAAACTCGATAAAGAATAAGCTTGTAAAAACTAGGTTACATTAGCATCATTAGTCAAAACGGTAAATGCATAGGTACGAGAGATTAAGATTTAAGAAGAAGGAATGATTCTATGTCATACAGTCGTCCTATCGTCTTCTTGTCCAAGTCCTTGGCTGGCTAGACGGGTTAGGTCCTCTAGATTCTAGGATCTAAATAAGCTTGCTAATATAGGTCACTAAGCCAAAGGGGTTGCTAGTTCATATGGAATTCTACCCAACTTAAAGAATTAAACTAATGGTGTTTTGGGACAACTAACTAGTAGGGTCAATCTCTAGCAAGCACGAAGAGAAGATAAGAATAGGGATGGAAGGATGCAAGCAAGATGCAATTGATGAGTCAAACGGTAGATAAAATCAAGAAAAGAGGTCAAGTATGTGGATGAGGTCCTAGACTTCTAATCCTATTCGCAGGCTTGCTTGGTACGGTAAAGTAACCAAACAATTTATCTTGACCTGCATGGGCCACCACAAAAACATGTAACGCCCCAGTCCCAAAATACGTAGGACTAGGAACGTAGACATGCCAGCCGTATAATAAATATACGTAAGCTGTAAAATGCAGTAGAACCATAACTAATCTCATCCACACAAAAAATAAATGAATAAAAGGTATCATATAATGATAATGAATTTGTCTTGATACAATATGTTGGGCGGAGACAAATCCACTACCAACAAGTAAAGGAAAAATATATATGAGAAAAGAAATGATTTTGGCGAGCGAAGCGAAGACGATCCAAAGTGCAATCATCCTCGAAGAAATAGAGCGGATCACGGCTAAAGCTAGAACACCTGCGAAAGACAATAGCACACACCTGGGGAGATAACTAGGTCCTCAGAGGGACGTAACAAGACACATAATATCATGCCATATAAACTGAAAAATATTGCTCAAATAAATAAGTCAATCGAATTATAACATGGTCCAACACGCACCTACTGAACGAGCGTACCATCCCCCAACCAAACAAGGACAGGAGATGGTAAACTAATTCACGGTGACGTATCTTCCATGCTATGAATCCAATATGGTATCCGGACCCCAACAAGGTTCAATACCTTCTCATCGAAGTAGTAAGCCACACCTACAACCAAACAAAGACAAGATGTGATGAACTAATCCGCGACAAGTTATTGTTCCAAGCCACGGTCAGATACAAGTACCCAAACCAAAAGTACTCGTACCTAACGGATAAGGTAGCCTACCGTTCTAAGTGATATAGTTAAGAACAATCCTTCCTACGCATGGGCCCTGGCTGAATAGGATCGACATAGTCCCCCCTTGGGCACTAGAGCCCAATCAATAAGAGCATGACGTTCCGTAAAATCGTCAGTGGCCGTCAGTAATCATGGGTCAACAACCCCGTATCTCCAGCGGAGAATCCGGGTCACAAGGGAAAGTGCATCGAAGCCCATACGCTAAGGAATTGTCCTCCCCGCCCAATGCCTACGGTTTGTATCCACAACACAAAACCACTATAACCGCTAAGTCAAACTAGCATGCAATCTCTATTAGCGGTTATTCCTATCGCACGCCTTGTACGTACTGGTGGTCAGCCAATCACGCACTTTCGTGTTCTATATGCGACACACAACTTCGTGGTACAACGTGTCAAGTCCATGAATGCAACACACAAAGGTGGTCCCTTAAATCTAGGTTTAATGTGTAAAAAAATAATACATAGCAGAGAATATAAATGAACAGTAAGTTCTAACAGTTATGCCATATATCACAGTTTATTTTGCATAAAGAAAATAATGAACAATGCATGAAATATGAGCTAAAATAAGTAAACAGCTAATGGCAAGGTGACTTGCCTGGTAGGACGCCTGGTGTATTGCAATGATCAAGCTGGCATGAACCGTGACTTTGGCGCAACAACTGTACATGGTGACCTCGGGTGGTGGCATGGACAGTTCCATTGGGTCCAGAAGGGTCAATTTAGTTAAGGTGGACATAAGGTGGTACGAAACAGGGTGACAGAATGGGAATAAGGGGATCGGTTACGGACAGGAGAGAAATCAAAGAATAATGGATAAAAATAAATATTATGATTTGGAAAACTATTCATAATCCTTGAAACTATATTTTACTATCCCGAGATATCTATAGGTAGTAAAAATCGTTTTAAGTCGTAAAACTATAATTTACTCATTAAAATATTTTATATAATACTAATATCTAAAAGAACTAGTTTTACTACAAACGCTAAGTTTGTTAAAGTTACAACTATAGGTAGAAAGCTATATATTAAGTTTGAAAAATAATATTTTTAAATAAGGAAAACCAATTTTTAGAATACCATATAATATTACTAAAACTATATATATATATATAAAGATATAAAATAATAATAGTCATTAATAACAATTATTTATATCTATAATGTATCTCAATTAAAATAATACCTTATATTATGTATATGCTAATTTTACCATACTGATGTATTAATAGTAAACAATATAATAATAATAATAATAATAATACTAAAATAATAATAATAATAAGAAATCAGATAACAAACAAAACTTAAACAGAAATAAACAAAACAAAATAAAAAAACACAAAACAAGTCGAAAGAAAGAAAAACACTGAAAACAAAGTTAAAGTTAACACTGCTGTTCTCTGAAAAGGAATAAACGTTTTCATGGGAGAGAGAGAGAGTAGTTGAGAGAGAGAGGGAAATAAGAGAGGGAGCGAGAGTGATGGGGTCTCACCTCCGGCGGCTAGCGCGCCGGACACGGGGACGGGGGAGGCGCTCTGGTGGAGAATGCGGAGGCACTGGGAAACCAAGGGGGTGATGGCGCGGAGCTCGCCGGCGAGGATTTCGGAGGGGGTTAACGCTGGAGTTCAGCGGCGAGGCGAAGAGGGCAGCGGGTTCGGGGAGACGGTTCGCCGGAGCGGCGGCCGGAGGCTTGGCAGATCGGGACGGACGGTCGGCAGCGGATGGGCGCTGCGGTGGAGACGTCACCGGCGTACGCGGCGGAGTAGCGCCGGAGAGGGTTTAGGGAAGTCGGCCACGGTGGTCGCGGAGGACACACGCGGAGGGGCGCAACTGGCACGGGGTCACTCTGGGCGCTGCGCCGACGGAGGTTGGTCACTCTTTTCCCCTCCATGTAGTTTGGTGGTGGTGTTTGTATTCTGGTGGTGGTGACGCAGCCGACGATGGCCGGTGGTGTTGGACTGGTAGGTGGTCGGGGGTTTTTCGGCAAGTGGCCGAGGATGTCGATGGTGGTGGTGGTTTACTGTGGTCGACCGGCGATGGGTGATCCTTGGCCCGGGTCAGGTGGTAAAAGTTTTGGGCTGCTGGAGTGGCGGGCACGGCCGGGTGGCTGGGACAAGGTGGAGACGGCGGCGGCGGTCTCCGTGAAGTTTTGGTGTTGGTGCCGATGGTGTGTGTTGGAGTTGGACATGGTGGTCTGTCGAGGTGGTGGGTTTATGTGGGTGGTGTTGCTGGTCGGGTCGACGTACGTCGAGGGTGAGGGCGGACGTTAGGCACGGCATAGATCGGGGACAGGATAGGTTTAGAAATTTATTGGTGTCGGGGGTTGTCGACACAGAAATTTTAATGTAATTGTAATAGATGGAATAAGATTGGAATGACACCCGGGTCGGACCCGAGGCCGTCACGGCTGACACGGAAGGGATGGACACCGACACGAGGCACGTACTTGTTGTGGAGATATTTGTGGAACAATTATGGCTTGTGGAAAAAATAATAGAGGAGTACCTGCCTATTTATAGGATGTGGGAATTCCCAATTGGATATGATTAGGATTTATTTAAAACCCAAAGTAATAATTCATGTATTAATTTAAAATCAATCAAATCAAATCCAAATCCAAATCCAATTAAATCTAATTTAATTCCCTTAGTTTAAAATCAAATCAATAATTCAAATTTCAATTATTTAACTATTTAAATAAATACATAAGTTCAAATCATGATTTAAATTGTCATAATAAATTCAAAATATATTTTCCAAAAATACTAATAATATTAATTTCGAAAATTACATTATTATTTAAAATAAACTAATAAGATTTTATGAAATATGTGTATGCACGAAAAATTATTTATTAATAATAACTGTTTTCACAAAAGACTTTTTACAATAAAATAACGGACTTGAAAATGTTGGTATGATAGCTAAAACAAATTATTACATATATTATTTTGAAACTATAAAATAGATAAAAAGTTTTTCTAAAAATATGTACGCTTGCACATATTCGCACTCATCGAGCAATTACGAAAAACGAATTTTTGCGCACGACGTACAATACGATTACGCGACGTACAATACAAAATTTTAAATCCGTACAAATTTTAATAAGAAAAAAAATATGGTAGAAATTTAGGGGTTTTACATCCTACCCAACTTAAAAGAATTTCGTCCTCGAAATTAAGAATTCGTAGGGGGGTGAGAAGACACAAGGGGGTTTCGATGATGAACAATCAATAATAAATCATGCCGTAAGAAATTGCGATCTAGATCATAGGAAAATAATATGATATGGTCGTAATCGATAGGATGGCTAGAGGAAGTTCTAGTATAACGCCTTCGTTCTTCTAAAGAAGGCGAAAGCAATATAGAGTTCGAAGGAGGCGTTATCGAATACGAATATGTGATTCAAATACGATCGAATAATTTCAAAAGAATTGTCAAGGCAGTCGTGGATGGGATTGTAAGGGCCAAGTTTAATTATGTCCCCATCCACGTAGAGTAATAGACAAAAGCGAACCAAAGTGCAATTGGTTGATCAGACCGTTATGCACTGGTTCTGATTAGACAATAGACTAGTGAGCGCTCAATAGCATATGTCATGAACAAACTCGATAAAGAATAAGCTTGCAAAACTAGGTTACATTAGCATCATTAGTCAAAACGGTAAATGCATAGGTACGAAGATTAAGATTTAAAGAGGGTGGAATGATTCTAAGTCATATAGTCGTCCTATAGTCTTCTTGTCCAAGTCCTTGGCTGGCTAGACGGGTTAGGTCCTCTAGATTCTAGGATCTAAATAAGCTTGCTAATATAGGTCACTAAGTCAAAGGGGTTGCTAGTTCATAAGGTATTCTACCCAACTTAAAGAATTAAACTAATGGTGTTTTGGGACAACTAACTAGTAGGGTCAATCTCTAGCAAGCACGAAGGGAAGATAAGAATAGGGATGGAAGGATGCAAGCAAGATGAAATTGATGAGTCAAACGGTAGATAAAATCAAGAAAGAGGTCAAGTATGTGGATGAGGTCCTAGACTTCTAATCCTATTCGCAGGCTTGCTTGGTACGGTAAAGTAACCAAACAATTTATCTTGACCTGCATGGGCCACCACAAAAAATATAACGCCCCAGTCCCAAAATACGTAGGACTAGGAACGTAGACATGCCAGCCGTATAATAAATATACGTAAGCTGTAAAATACAGTAGAACCATAACTAATCTCATCCACACAAAAATTAAATGAATAAAAGATATCATATATGATAATGAATTTGTCTTGATACAATATGTTGGGCGGAGACAAATCCACTACCAACAAGTAAAGGAAAAATATACATAAGAAAGAAATAATTTTGGCGAGCGAAGCGAAGACGATCCAAAGTGCAATCATCCTCGAAAAATAGAGCGGATCACGGCTAAAGCTAGAACACCTGCGAAAGACAATAGCACACACTGGGGAGATAACCAGGTCCTCAGAGGGACGTAATAAGACACATAATATCATGCCATATAAACTGAATAATATATTGCTCAAATAAATAAGTCAATCGAACTAAACATGGTCCAACACGCACCTACTGAACGAGCGTACCATTCCCCCAAGCAAACAAGGACAGGAGATGGTAAACTAATTCACGGTGACGTATCTTTCCATGCTATGAATCCAATATGGTATCCGGACCCCAACAAGGTTCAATACCTTCTCATCGAAGTAGTAAGCCACACCTACAACCAAACAAGGACAATGTGACGAACTAATCTGCGACAAGTTATTGTTCCAAGCCACGGTCAGATACAAGTACCCAAACCAAAAGTACTCGTACCTAACGGATAAGGTAGCCTACCGTTCTAAGTGATATGTAGTTAAGAACAATCTTTCCTACGCATGGGCCCTGGCTGAATAGGATCGGCATAGTCCCCCTTGGGGCACTAGAGGCCCAATCAATAAGAGCATGACGTTCCGCAGAATCGTCAGTGGCCGTCAGTAATCATGGGTCAACAATCCCGTATCTCCAGCGGAGAATCCGGGTCACAAGGGAAAGTGCATCGAAGCCCATACGCTAAGGAATTGTCCTCCCCGCCAATGCCTACGGTGTTGTATCCACAACACAAAACCACTATAACCTAAGTCAAACTAGCATGCAATCTCTATTAGCGGTTATTCCTATCGCACGGCTTGTACGTACTGGTGGCCAGCCAATCATGCACTTTCGTGTTCTATATACACACAACTTCGTGTGCAACATGTCAAGGCCATGAATGCAACACACAAAGGTGGTCCCTTAATCTAGATTTAATGTATAAGAAAATAATACATAGCAGAGAATATAAATGAACAGTAAGTTCTAACAGTTATGCCATGTATCACAGTTTATTTTCATAAAGAAAATAATAAAATGCATGAAATATGAGCTAAAATAAGTAAACAGCTAATGGCAAGGTGTCTTGCCTGGTAGGACGTCTGGTGTATTGCAATGATCAAGCTGGCATGAACCGTGACTTCGGTGCAACAATTGTACATGGTGACCTCGGGTGGTGGCACGGACAGTTCCATTGGGTCCAGAATGGTCAATTTAGTTAAGGTGGACATAAGGTGGTACGAAACTGGGTGACAGAATGGGAATAAGGGGATCGGTTACGGACAGGAGAGAAATCAAATATAATGGATAAAAATAAATATTATGATTTGGAAAACTATTCATAATCCTTGAAACTATATTTTACTATCCCGAGATATCTATAGGTAGTAAAAATCGTTTTAAGTCGTAAAACTATAATTTACTCATTAAAATATTTTATATACTAATATCTAAAAGAACTAGTTTTACTACAAACGCTAAGTTTGTTAAAGTTACAACTATATGTAGAAAGC
>JANAVB010039534.1:0-21841 GCA_029216955.1 Iris pallida | reverse complement strand
ATCTCACGATGCCAATTCCTCTTCTAAGGACAGATTGAATGCCTGCCCTTGGCCTCCATGTTGGTTCCCATGCTGTATTCTAGTTGGGTAGTGCTGCTGGACCCTACCTTGGTGGTGCTGGGGTGGTCTTTGTTATTGCTGCTGCATCGGCGGTCCCTGGTGTCAAAACATCTGAGCCTGTGTCATGAACGGGCGTTGTGCTAACGGTCTTACTGCTACCGCTGGTCCTTGATACTGGCCTGTCTCTGGTGCTGGCAGAGCCGGATACTATTACACTGGGCCTTTTAACCTCGAGCTCATAGGACAGGTGAAAACTCGAAGATCTGGACTTCTACATACCAAATACTGTCCGTTCAATGCCCGATACACACCTCTAATGTGCCCTGCATTCCCGTAATAAGTACAACCCGTTGGGGGTTACTAGTCCTTCCTCTGCTGCTATTGTTGCTACCTGACTGGTGGTGCTGGCCTTCGTATCGCCACATCGTCAATACGAATGCCATGAGATGGTGTTGTTATTCGGGATGCTACTCCCCCTCCTCCTTCAATATGATTGTGAGATCTCTTCTGACCTACAGTCCTTGCTCTGATCCTCTGGATGGTGATCTCATGCCTTCCGGTTACCTTCAACACCTTATCGAAAGTCTGGTAGTTATGTCCCTCTATCAATTACAATAGTTCAAGATGAAACCCTTGCTGAAATCTAATAGCCCTCTGGCTCTCTGTTGCTACCATCTCTGGCACAAACCTACTCAGTCTGCAGAACTCTGCTGCATAAGCATCCACTGTCTTGCCAGCCTGCTTGAGGTTGATAAACTTCTGTTGAAGCTCAAACTGTGCCACAACTCCATAGTACTTCATCTTGAACCTCGCAATAAAATCATCATAAGCTATAGGACGTCTGATGCCAACTTCTTCTGATTCCTACCAATCACGTACGAGGTCCTGAAGTAATAACTTAACTTGATCCACACGTTCTTCTGCCGGTACCTTAGCTGCTGTTCGAATAGCCTCAATATCTTTAAGCCATGCATCTGCTGAAATGGCATCTTCTGTGCCTTCGAAACGACGGGAGTTGTACTTACAAAATCTGGTTGATGCTCCTGAATCGATCCTCACCCCTTTTTCCAAAGCCGTTTGCAATCCTTGGTTGAGCAACACATTCTGCTCATGTAACTAAGTGTGCATGCGTTGCTGGGCCAACATATGATGTTGCTGCGTAGCCATCATCCCTCTCATGATCTCCAGAAGGGCTGGTGTGTCTACTTCCACAGGGGTAGATGGAACTATTGGTGGTGTTGGAACCTCCGGATACTGCGGTCCAGTTGTTGGTTCCACTATCACCTCTTCTTGGATGTTCTTTTGAGGTAGTATTGGCCTTCGTTGCTGACCAACATGGTCATGTTGTTCATGCTGCACTTGTTGTCCTTGTTGTTGCTGTCCAGCTCTGACAAATGTGGACAAGATGCCCCTAAAAAAAGGGACAAGAGAACAATCAAACGATTGGACAGGAAAGATTAATGAAGTCAAAGGATACCGGAATGTCAAGCTCGAGTCGAAAGTAACGAATTATGAGATCAAGGAGAAACATATATGATTGAGACATCCTATAAATTAAAATATCCCACAAGTCTGAAATCCGACCTGCATGGGCCACCACTGAAACCTTGTCACGCCCCAGAACCAGAATACCGGAGAGCGGGAGAGTGACTCAGCCAGCTACATATTACGGGTAAATGAATACCGTATAATACTATCAATGTTGTCTAAAAGACGAGGGGGTGCATACTACATGAAAGTCTTGCTAAGGTTACTCAACATCTATTGTTTCAATCATTCAAACAAGAAGGAATAATAGAGAACATGTAAGATAAAGCAGTAAGGCGTCCCAAACGCTTAGTCAAAATATTCTTGAGATCTGGCTGTACAAAACATAGCCAGATGGGATAACAAGGTATACATAATCGTTATCAGCTGTAATCTGACTTAGTTACAATTATGTAAAAATAAGTACAAGACAATTCGACTAACATGTCGGTGCCAAGCGGCAAAATGTAAAATAAGTAGCAAAACGAACAGGAAAGCGAGGAACCCACTCGTGTCCTCTTGCGATCATCCCTCTAGTATTAACCATCTTGGAGGTAGAAGTAAGCTGAGTCCAAAAAAACTGGCTCTAAATCTGGCCATGCAAAACCAGAGAGGTTAGACCTCTAATAGCAACTACCACAAGAAAGCACGACATAAGAACTAAAACCAGTGGTAAGAGTTAAGGATATGATAAATAAATCTCCGCTTGCTATGTGGTTCACACAATATCACAACACTTCAAACCAACTTCCCAACCAAACAAGGACAGAAGTTGACTCGTCATGTCCTGACATTCTGATCATCTCAGTAGTTAACAGAGTAGGTACAGTACACAAACAAATCAATTTAATCGGCAATACAACTACTACGGCTTGCTAACTGTAAGTTCTAAGTTACCTTAGAAATATGCAATAAGGATTCCTGAGTTCTTACTATGTGCAAGCAAGGCTAGTCTACCCAATAATCAGTTACGCCAGTCATGAATTAGACGAGTCCCAGCGGGACGCCCGTCCTCAGTATACAGTAAATAAATATAAGCAGATACCGCTCCCTGCCCGTGTGGCAGATTTGTAGTATCTGTGGGAACCAGCCGGCATGTCGGGGGACTAATTGTCCCAAGGATGGCTGCCATATAAAAACTCGGGAATCTATTCTCTCCATGCAATTATTATTTTATTTAACTTAGTAGTCCCTATGTTAATTGAAATCCCATACCGTGGATCAAGGTCATTCAGAATGAGTACTTTCGTACAAAGTATGATATGTACAACCCAACAACGATGTCCGTATGGTTAGGTTATAGGTCTTATATAGCGTGATGCAACATTCAAACCTAGCCACGGAATAATCATGCCTTGACTGTAGAAGACACATGCCGCTTTTGTAGAAAATCAGTTGAAGCCTGCACGTGTCCATATGCCAATGTTCGGGGTCGACTAGTCGATTGCAATGGTTCATAGTTAATATGAACGTGTCTCATTCAATTTCAGTAAGACGACTAGCCAGTCTCTTTAGTTCCAACTAGGAACGCATGATCAATCATTTAGTCAAGGTAACAATCATTGTCAATTCGTGCCAAGGCATAAAAGTCAAATTAGTATTTAGTATGGTCGAGTTTATAACTCTCAGGGTTAAGTTTCAGTCATTCTGGGTATCCATTAATCAATCGAGATACAAGGCACATTCCACATAACAATATGTATTAACTATATTAACATATCATGATTATATTGAGTTCATGCCGACATAAAGTAAATAAAGTATAGAGCAATAGGAACCCCAAGGTTGGATTACGCCAAGGCTAATTTATACCATGACTAGTCTACGCCAAAGCTTTACGCTAAGGCCACCGGCTCACGCCAAGCTTTACGCTAAGGCAAATGCGCACGTAAAGAAAGTACGCATAAGAAAGTAACGTTACGCATAAACTCGTACGCGTAAAAGAATAATATTACGCATAAACCAAAATCACGTAAAGGAATTACGCCAAGCCAAGGAGTACGCGTAAAACAGAGCTATACGTAAAGAACAGGGTTATGCGTAAGACTTGTACGCGTAAAAGAATAGAGTTACGTATGAAACACTGTAGGCGTAAAGAATAACATTATGCGTAAAATATTGTACGTGTAAAGGGTCGAGTTATACGTAAAACATTATATGCGTAAAGGGTCGAGCCACACGTAAAGGTTGCACGCGTAAAGAGTCAGGTTTACGTACGAATGAATACGCGTAAAGAGTAATACGCCAAGCCAAGTCGACTTGCGTAAAATAGATTCACGCTGACACGAATGATCGTGGGCGTAGAGCTTGATATTACGCGAGCACGTACAATCGTGTGCGTAGAGCCTGATATTACGCTGGCACGTAAAAACGTGGGCGTAAAGCTTTTCCCGAACTCCAAATTCCATGGAACCTTCATTCCAAGCCGAAAATGGGATTTCCACGGGTCAGAATGGCGTATAACACAATCATAACAATCTGGAACGAACAAAACTTGGCAATAAGGAGGTTTGATAGATAAAAACCAATAAAATCCGAAAAATACTAATTTCTAGATCTACTAAAAATGAGACTTCAAAATGCAAAGTGTCAAGTTCTAAACTATCTTAGAATCACGAGAGAAAGTTAAATGAACCATAAAAATGGGTTCTTATGTGGAAGCAAGATGTACTTGCCTATGGGTTTGGTAGGTGGAGAGAGTTATGAGGAAGAAGAAGATTAAATGAGAAAGAAGAAGAATGAAGAGAGAGAAAGGGGTTGGGGCTTTAAATGAAGATATGGTAGGTGGAGAGTTGGGTTCGGTTCTTGATGAACCATCAAAATTCGGAAACAAACTGAACCAAGCCGAACCCAAGAGCAGAAAGTAAAATACAAAAAATAATTAGCGAATAATTAAAGGAATTAAATACAGAACAAATATATAATAAATATTAAATAAATATATTCGAGCAGTACACGTATTAAAATACGTATTCTAGGAACGCGGAGCGTCAGCTAGCCCGTCACAGAAGTGAGCCAACCCGAAAAGAACCCGCAGGACGTCGAAGCACCGCTCGCCAGGTTCTCGAAGAAGCTCCTTTTGCGGCCTAAGACGGTGATCAAAGCTCTCATGCGGCCTTGCTTTCGACCGCAGATACCCTACTGTCCCCAAAACCAGGAAAGGAAAATACTACGATGCTGAACTTTTGGGAGCACAAAGGAAATCCATGCGGACGAAGAAGAGGCCGCATAAGAAAAATGGGAAGTTTGCTTATGCAACAGCAACTCTGGCCGTAGGCAGATGGCCCATGCGACAGCCAATCCTGGCCGCAGACAGGCTGCCTCATGCATCCCTGTCAGAACCTCTGTATTCGACCGTCTCTCATACGGACCTAACCTTATGCGGCCCATTGAGAATGTAGAATATTCCAATCTGGACTCTTTTTACTATGCACCTTCGGGAGCTAAGTCGAAGAAGTCTAGGGTAGTGCAGGACCAATAAGCCCAGTCAACTGTCCCAGCTGCTTACCGTCAGCTGGCACCATTAACTGTTATGCGGGCTCCTGGTGAAAATTTGTACAGAACCACCCGCGTCCAGCCCCCCGGGGCAAACGGACAGGGTAGGTCCCAAAAATCTCCCTACAACGATCGAGAGCAAGTGCATTTACTAGCCACGAATTAGGGAACAAATATGATATCTACGCACCCGTGCGCTCAGGATACCCGAGCCCACAAAACGGATACAAAAGTAGATCGATCTACCCTCGACTTGCGAGAAGTACTCATCCACAAACGCAATAAGATAGAGGCAACCTTGGAATGCGGTGAGCCCTCCCTAGGACATCGCTGTACCGAAGTTGTCATCAACTGCTATTGCGATAAGTCGGCAGTACGTGAAGATCGGCAGTCCGTTTTCCAATGACTGCACCTGCTAGCACCTGTCCGACTACAACTCGAAAAACAACTACAAATTTTGGAAGACGAGGAATTTCCTTTCGCCTCCTGTAATTCAACTCGAAAGGTTCTTCCAGGCAAGGAAGAAAAGAAGACAGGCTCTTCCAGCCCGGCTATCTCAGCCAGCACTGCAAGGAAACTCTCATCTGCAGGATAGCCGCCGATAACCACAGGGGGTATTTACCTAGGCACTCGTTCTAGAAAGAAGCTTCCAAAACCCAGGGTGCACCCTCGACCTCCCTGGGGGTAGATGAAGCTGGAGGTAGCATTTCCCTCAATGTATACGATAACTCGGTGTTCCAAGAGTGTACACAGGGGGTAGCGATCCACTAGAATTATGTAACAGACTTGGATGTCCCCGAGGATGATCGCCTTCGCCAAGATGATGCAGCTTACTGCACAGGGGGTGGCACCCCTTCTGAATCAGAGGAGGAGGACATTCTGACATTCCCTGATGATTTCTCAGTACGAGGATACGATACGGAGAATACCTCTTCTACGGTCCCTTCAACGTCTACCCATGTGCTGGCAGTCTTTATGGCCGATGATGATCACGAAGGACCTACTGATCGACAACGTCTAGAAGTACTTGAATCTATACTCCTATCCTTGGTCAAGTCAGTAAATGAAATCAAAGCTGCCTTTTCGACTCAACCAGCAAGGATGCCCGGACAAACAAGCATGGGACCCGCAGTCAACGCGGACTCCAATACGACCGCTCCTCCTTTGAGTGATAATCCTCTAGGAGCATCCGCTCTTTCAGCTGCAGACGAAGCCAGGGAGGCAAGAAGGGAAGTCCAGGAGCTTCGAGCAATATTTAATGCCCGAGACTCCTCCCGGGACATCAGAATACGGCAGCCGTATCCCGTCGCCTGGAGAGATATTCCTTTTTTGCCACGGTACAAACCATTTCATATCGATTCATATGACAGGAAGACCTCTACCAGCCAGTACATGACATATTTTGAGGTCACAACAGACCATTTGCCGCATAGCGACGCCATCCTCACATAATTATTTATTGGAGCATTGGAGGGAATTGCGTTCGACTGGTACCACAACCTTACGGACAACTGCATCCATTCCATTGATGGCTTCAAGCACATGTTCCTGGAAAGATTCGACGAAGTGGGCCATGATGTGACAATGTCGTCTCTAATGGACGTCGTTCAAGGAGAGAGGGAGCTAACGAGGAACAATATCGAACAGTTTTGCCAAACTGCGATGAAATTGCCCTAAGGCAATCCCGAAAGCTCCTTGATTGAAATCTGCCAGAAGAAGTTTCTCCCCGCAATCAGCCTATGGATAGACGAAGATCAGTACAGGGATCGAACGACCTTCATCATAAGCGCTACCAATACGGAGGCGAAGTTAAAGAAGGCTCGCCAGCTGGGGATACATATCCCAGATGGAGAGGACAAGGGCAAACGTCCAGGTAACGCCCACAATAACAACAACAATGGCGGTACCACCAATAACAGGGATACTAAAGGCAAACAGGCCATAGTCGCTGGTACGACCAAAAAGCCTGAACAAAAGCAGACAGAAGCTCAGTGGCCCAAGGTAAATTACTCATTTGAAGAAAGTCATGTCAAGCCTATCTTCGACATACTCTTGCTAGGGGATAGGATCCAACTCCTTCCACCATACCGCGAGCCTCGAAGTGAGATGGAGGACCCAAAATATTGCCACTTCAACCGCTATGTCCATCATTCCACTCAGGACTGCTTCCAATTAAAGCGGTACATTCAGAATCTTATCGACTCTAAAGCTTTGTCGCTAGATTGTGAAGAGGTTACCGTGGTTACGAACATCGTATCAGTTGAGTTCGGCGACTTTCCCCCAACAAATACTTAAGACGGGGTAATACCTGTCTCCCGGACAACGATGGAGCTTACTAATCTTCCACCCGTCCGGGACCAGACGACTGGCTTGGTACCTCTCACCATGTCGCAAGGAGAGGTCATATGGTTGTTCCCAGATCTAGTGCTCGAAGTTCAACAGGCGGTTGTTTCACTTAACAAAATGCCCTTAAAAGGCTTTTGAAAGAAAACGAGAAAAAGTACAAAAATACAAATAATTTCTGGAAAGTATTGCTATGGAAGTCTGATCTGAGAGCGATCACTTTATTCCTTGGACCACACGAAGATGATGAAGCGAACTGCTTGAATAAGAACAACTGGAAGAACTAAGTCACCCGAAAGGTATCGACACAATTGGCACTGATGGCACAGTCGAATGCTTTCCTGCTTTGCTTCACTCTATTCTTGACAAAAAGTTGAAGAGAAACACTCTGAAAAATCACTTTTCTCTGAAGGTCTCTGGGCTCTAAAATCTTGTACCTTTTGTTTAAAAAAATAAGTCTATTTATAGACTAGACCCTTTGTACGTAAAAAGCAACATAATTGGGTCTCTACGCAAGTAACTGCCACCCACAATTGAAAATCGACATCTACGCGTGATGACACGTGTCCCATATAGAGTTGTGGTCTCTACGCATGGTGACACGTGTCCCACAACTTCAACAATATGGGGAGAGCACATACATACGTTCCTCGATAAGTGTGGCATGAAAGCCACGTATGCAGACCACGTTCTCACATAGCCAGAAAAGATTGAGCGTAAAATAACCAAAAATAAACTTCCTACGTAGAGCGGCTAAAAAGTAGCCTTGAGCATATAGCTAGCTCAAATAAACTCTACGCACACAAAAGTAGCTGAGCTAGCCTTGAGCGTAAGAAACTCAAATAACTTTTATGCGTAAAGAAAGTGGTCTCTTGAGCGTAAAGTAATCCATCTGCACACTAAACTACAAGCATTGGGTTTGGTGCGAAAATCTTCTTAGCTTTTGTGCAATGTTCTGTCAGAAAATCATTCTGTCAGAGTAGTATCACGCGCATTAAATGCGGTCTGGACAACTTGTCTCTCGCATAAAATCTGAGAATGCTCTCGCGTAGAGTTTGAGGATGGCTCTTGCATAAAGGAACTTGCGTAGGGTTAGAATCTGTTTGATCTTTGTGTAGAGCTTGAATCTGACTCAGTTTGACTTGCGTAGCTTTAAATGGGCTTCGCGTAGAGTCTGAAACTGACTTTGCGTAAAGCTCTCAACTTCTTTGACTTGGTCTATAAAGTTTATTTATGCTTCTACAAGATCACATTCAAAGTTTTTAAAGTTTGTTTCAAAATTTGAAATACTTTGAACAGAAGAGGAAAATCCGTGATATCCAACTATCATCTCAGAAGCGTAAAACTCGGGATACCCAACAGTCATCTCAGAAGCGTAAAATTCGCGATACCCAACAGTTACTTCGAGAATTTAAACCGATTTCAAAATTTTCTATAAATAGAGCTTCGCTAGTAGAGAGAGAACTTTACTTATCTCTTGCAATCTCAATCTTCTTTACTCTTGTCTTCGAAATCCAAGTTCAAACAAATGGCACCAAAGAGCAAGGCGATCAACGCAGTCAAGGGGAAGAAGCCCGCCACCACCTCATCAACGAGATCGTCGGAGGGACACGACACCACCGTTGCATCCCCACGTGGCTCCGGCCATGATAAGTAGAAATCACCGCTATTCAACCATGGATTTCGTCGAGGAAGATGACCTAAGAGAAACCCTAATTCGTACGCCCACGTTTACACCTGTCAGCGTAAAAATATGAAAAATACGCCCACATTCATATGTATTAGCGTAAAAATATAAAAAATATGCCCACATTCATATGTGCCAGCCTAAAAATATGAAAAATATGCCCACATTCATATGTGCCAGCGTAAATACACACGTGATAAGACTTTACGTAAAAGTCAATTCTGAAAACAGAGAACTTTTGCACTTAATTTTTTAATCAACTTAACTTCTACGCGTAAGCATAAAATTTTCATAGTCAAGCCCTCTAGTACAGAGTCTTGATTTTTATGCGTAAAATTCACTTGCATAAAAGATCCATGTGAATAAGTCATCCGTGTAAAATTCAAATTAGATTTTTACTAACTTGATTCTTCTTTTTCGTTTGGCCGTGGACTTGCAAATTCATCCTCTTGTAGAAATATTCGGCTCACCAGCTAATATTATGGGCTCAAACTACTTGGAGAATTTAACTCACGTCGAGTTCCAACAAACCAACAAGCAGTATTCCTATGAAAGAAAACAACTGATAGTTGCTCAAGGAGATAGAATGCTGTTGTCTCTGACGAATGGCAAACTGTTGACATCACTGGATGGTCAACATTATCTGAAGCCTGAATTTATGTTCGAGGATGCGATCGACTTCAAATCTCTGACGAACCCCAAGAAGGAGCCTTGGGTATTCAAGTTTGGAGAAAGGACGATGTATCTTCCAGAAATGCCAAGAGATTATTCCCTTTCCTCTTTTGTTCATGCTACTCATCCGAGACAGATGATTTGGAACCTGACTCCTAACAGTCATAGAAGACCAGGAAGAATCATATTTAAGAGGGATGAGAACCAGATGGGCTATTACTCAAGTACTCCCAGTGGTGGAGTCGTTCCTTTCTCCGGCTTACTGCCTGGATTTACACCGAGCGAGGGCTCGGCTCTGATCCAACCGGTGCAGATACCAATGTTCGTAAATAAGTTTATGAAAGTCTCAGTATTATATCCTTAGGTCAACCCTAGGCTGCCGGGGTGGACGACCCCTCACAATAAGAACTGGATTCAACTTAGTGCTTGGATCATGAAGAACTTTGAAGCGGACCTGCGAGCCATTGGGTTGTTTGAAGCAGTAGCATCCACAAGTCAAGGCATACCAATGAACAATAACTTGTTCTCAGCCTTGATGGAATTGTATATCAGCTCAACGGGGACTTTTGCAACCATAATAGGTGAAATGGGTTTTGCACTCCATGAGATGCAATTCATCTCCAAGCTTCCAATGGAGGAAGCTCCATATGAAGAATACGTTCCCTCCAACCGAGAACTAGCAGAAATTAGAGAGAAAAATCCTCACTTAGTTGAGGTATACCAAGGGTTGATGTGCCATTATTTGATTTGCACCACTATGTATGAAAGTGGATCGCATTTGGCATACATCAATAAATGGATAACATATCTATTCTACCATAAGAATAGGATATTCAAGGATGACAAAGAGAGATTCCAAAACAACAAGGCTCAACCCATCAACCCTTGTTCAATAATTCTTGCTGATACAATAAACACTTGGATGATCACCTATAAGTCCCCGGATAAATATTTGACCACAAAGATTGGAGAATTCCCTGCAGGAATTAAAGCATTGAGCTTTCTGAGACATGGCTGTCGGAAGCTCTCAAAGGAAGCCTTGCTGGCGGTCTTTCTTTCCCTGTTGCTGAAGATCGGTCGTACCAGGGACTGGTACAGTCGACAGGATTCACCAAAATGTACTATGGACAGCAGTACGTTTGGTATTCAAGGCCAGAATCAACCTGTTATCGACAATGGTATGTCGGATAAATACAGGTTTACAAGCATTTGGTGTTGAACTGATCAATAATGCTCCTTACCGAAAAGATTTCCCTAGGATGGAGATGCCCTACACTTATTTAATGGGCTGGTTATTGCATCACAATTGCAATCTATTGACGCCAGGCCCTGAAAATGATGTAGAGGTATTTCTTCAAAGGTTTAGTAAAGCCACGTGGACTGCGACTTCAGTAGCGGATACCCGAGCAACACTAAACTTCTCCCATAGGTGGATTTTTTTTTGCACAAGACCACCAGTCCCAGCTGACTGTTTCGATGTGCAATTTGAAGATGTAGGTCAAGAGAGGAGTGGGATACCTGCACCAGTCTTTAAATGGCTAATATGCATTAGACCGTCGCATCTGATGTATAGAACTGAAGACAACTGTATGTTCGAACCGTATCTACCCAGTCGGTTCGCTCGTCAATTCGGGTATGACCAACTTCACGTTGGTAATCCCTCAATTAGCTTCAACTATTATGGAAAATTAGTTGATGGTGCAAGGGCATGGAGGTATTTTAGCGCTGGATGTACTGGTGCTAGATTCCGTGTGTCCACTGCTACAATTACAACTGAGCTACGAATGCTCCATTCGTATGCTCATTTTTATGCCTCCATTCGTTCCTTCATAAATGACTACAGCACGAAGGAAAGTCTTTGATGGGACAAGGAAGGAAATATTGAAGAACCAGTAAGGGTACCTTCGGACATACCTGATGATGCTGCTATTCCGGATGAATATCTGGAAGCACTCCTTATGGGAAAAGGGGAACCAGCTGCAGGACCCATTACCATCACCACAACCCGGAAGCGAAAATCAGATACAGCTGTTACTCTCCGGGAGAAGAAGAAGAGAGTCATCGTTAAAGGGCCTTCCAGACAGAGAGTCGCTACTCCAGAAAGCGAAACTCCTGTTGAGGAGCCCCAAAATATTACATCTTCCTCAGCTCAACCTGGAGAAGGTTCTTCAGCAACCCAGCCAGCAGTAGCAACAAAAGTTGTAGGAGTCCTTTCTCCTGGATGCCTCAGCACTTCACTACATCTCACTTCGCCCCAAAAGGTGAAAGCTGTTGAAGACGCAGCCACAACTGATGCTATTAATCCGGAGCCCATCCCCTCAGATGAACCGGCTGTTGAATTAGAAGATGATGACTGGGATATGGATTATGACGCACTCTTGTCGTGTCCTGTACCTACTCCAGGTAAAGATAAATTACACAAAATTTATACAAAAATATGATTTTGTTTATTAACTATTTTGCTTAATTTTTTTAGGTATCATCGCTGCAGAAAAGCCCGTGGCTCCTCTTCCTCCTCAAGAAACTATTTATGAATAAGACATATAGTCTGAAGAAGAGAGTTCTTCTTCAAAAGAAGATTCTGCTTCTAAAGAAGACTCTCCACCTATGGAGATACCAAAAGAGCCTACAGAAGAGTCATATCAGAAATTGCCTTCTTCCGCCGAAGAGAGAAGAAGCAGCTGCAGCAGAAGAAGAGCCAGTTACAGACGAGGAGAATGTTGTAGACAAAGAGCCAGCTGTATTCCAAGAATCAATTGCTGTTCAAGAAAAGATTGTTGAGGCACCATCAATTGCTGCTACCAGTCCAGCTCAAGTTCCTGAGACAACTGTGTTCGAGTCTGAATCGAACATAGGAAGCAGCACCTCCATTATACCATCTTCTACCACCGAAACTCATCCTCCGGAGGTAGCAAAAAAAGTTGTTGAAGATGTAGCCCCAGAACTCCCTGGGACTCAATTAGCCATGATAGCAACAACAACTATGACTTTAGCTCAACTTGCTACCAAGGCAACGACAACATCCGTCCCCAGTCTTCAGAAGAAGGATTTAGTAGACCTTGCTGCCACACCAAGTTTCCATACAAAAATGAATCTTTTAGTTGAGATTCATATTGAAGCTTTCTATAAAACCTTGGCGGCCTTGATCAAGATGGTCCTGAAGAAGGCCCTAAATTTTGAAAGCTTGAAGGCTGCGATTGCTTCCACCATTGGGAATGTTGCTATGTTTAATAATGCTGAGAGAGTAGCAGCTCTAGAGAAAGTAGTGGAAGCACTTGAACAACCTATTAAGAAATATCTAAGGCTGTTAAGTGAAACCCTCGAAAGTCTCATCCAGACCGAGTATGATGCTTTATCAGCTGAATACATCACTCGAGAGACTATTTTTAAAGAATCTCTTCAGGACTACAACAGCAAAGTTGCCAGAGAGAGGGCTTTTTTGAACGAAACTAAACCCTTACTAGAGATACATAGAGAAGCCTATGAAACTTCAAACATGAGAATTCATCAACAAGATGATAGAATTCGTGAAGTTGAAGTAGAGTTGGCTCGATTGAAGGCAGAGAGAGAGTAAATGATTGCAGCTCGAGATAAACATCTGGCGCAGAGCTCAATATTGGAAGGGAATGTCTTTGGTGCGGAAGCTACCATTAAAACCCTTGATGAAGCCAAGGATAAGATAATAGTTGCCTTTGCCGAACTCTCTCATCTCTGTACTGCAGAAGCTCGACGATCTATAGCATACCCAACTGTGTTGGGCTCTCGTGAAAAGCGACTGGCCTAATTACAGAAGATGATTGAAGATCTGTCTGCTCCTCCTTAGGAAGTTTGAATCAATAAAGAATTTTGTATTCTTCCTTTCATGTTGTCAATAAAAAATTTTGTATTCTGTCTTTCTTTTGCTGTAATATTTCAAATCATGCAATGAATGAAACATTTTTTATAAAATGGTTGTGAGATAGAAAACAATTATCAGAGGTAATAATCTGAACATAATAAGTCTTCAGAACTTAACAAAGCAGATTATATCTATCCTGAGGTAATGTGGACATGATAGATAACAAATCTTGTTTTCTTTTTAGAGAATACAATACTATCAGAGGTAATAGTAACATAATAGATCATAACGACTCAAAGAAAATAGATTAATATCTATTCAGAGATAATATGGATATGATAGACAATAATAATAAAAAGAAGTAGATTTAATATTTATTCACAGGTAATGAGGACATGATAAATAATAAATCTTTTTCTTTCTGAAATCAGATGGTAAGACAGAAAATCAAAATTCTCTTTTAGAGGAATAAATAATCAGCTTAACCAAAACTTGGTAGCTGGGAAATAAAGAAGAAATTCAAACATAGTATTTCTTCAAGAATTTACCGTTAATTGGCATCATGAACAAATCTCCATTAGGTTTAGATAACCTATAAGCACCACTGGAGAATACGGTTTCGACTACATAAGGACCCTCTCATTTAGCTTGGAACTTGCCTTTACTCTTATGAGTCATAACCATGGGTCTTCAAACAGCTAGAACTAGCTCTCCTACTTTAAATACCCTCTCTTTAACTTTGCGATTTAAAGCTCGATATATGCGGGCTTGATACAGCTCAATGTGATGTTGTGCTTGAAGACGCTTCTCATCCAAACCTTCAAGTTCTTGAAGTCTTAAGTGGTCATTATTCTCTATAGTTAGCTCATTAGCAATGGATATTCTAAGAGATGGTATCTGGATCTCCAGTGGAAGAACAGCTTCACATCCGTAAACCAATGAAAATGGTGTAAAACCAGTTGAAGTTCGAACCGTTGTTCGATAAGCCCATAAATATTCTCCAAGTTTCTCATTCCAATCACGTTTATTAGAGGAGATAAACTTTTGAGAAGTTTAGTAATTATTTTGTTGAAAGCTTCTGCTAAACCATTAGCAGCTGGATGGTAAGCTGTAGAAGCTAAGTTCTGGATCCGATTCTTGTCACAAAATTGATAAAACGCCTGACTGGCAAATTGTGGCCCGTTATCATGGATTATCCTTCGGAGAATCCCAAAACGATAAATGACATGATATTTGATGAAGCTAATCACATTAGACATTTTAACTACAACAAGAGGAATTGCTTCTGCCCATTTAGAAAAATAATCGATTATAGCCAGGATGAACCGATGTCCTTTGACAGAAGGGGGATTAATTGGACCAATAATATCCATACCCCAAGCTTCGAAAGGCCAAGAAGCTGTTGTAGGATATAAGAATTCAGAGGGTTGATGAATAAAGTCAGCATGAATCTGGCATACTTTACACCGTCTGGCATAATCCACAACGTCTGTTATCATAGAAGGCAAATAATAACCCATTCTTCGAATACGGTCTTGTAATTTCGGACCTGGTTGATGCGCATCACAAACTCCATCATGAGCTTCACGAAGTGTTTGTTTGGCCTCACTTTCCGAAAGATAACGTAATAAAAGTCTGTCATAAGAACGACGATACAACATATGCAAAGAAGAATCGTAGTAAAATCGAAATAATCGTCTTTTGATTGATGCAGCTTTTTTTGGATCTTCAGGTAAAATCCAATAAACTGCATAATCAATAAATGGACTTCTCCAATCCCTTTGCTGAGAATTTGATTTAGTAGTATAACTGTGTTCAATGTGCAAATTATTCTTGACACAGAATAAATCTCCATCCAACATAGTAATGGTGTTTTGCCTTCTAATTAGAACTGCTAAGTCTTCAGCAAAACTAGCAAGAGCGTCAGCTTCCAAATTTTGAGAACGTGATACGAATTCAATGAAGAACCCTTTAAATAAAAGTGCCAATTCAATTACCACTTGATGATAGGGAATGAGGTCAGGTTTTTTGGCTTCATATGACCCTTTGACCTGATTGACAATCAGTTGAGAGTCTCCATAAACTTCCAAGAACTCAATGTCCAATTGTTTTGCTACTTGAAGACCAATTAACAGAGCATTATATTCTGCCACATTATTAGAACATGGTTCATTAAGAGAATAAGCACGGTATATGACCATTTTTTCAGGAGATACCAAGACGATGCCTACTCCAGAGACAATATTGCCTTTAGGCCCAACTCGTGATGCTCCATCAAAGTATATTTGCCAAATGTCATCCCTCAAAGTCATGTTGCAATCTATGACTTCATCTGGAATGTCGTCATGTAGCTTAGAAGTTTCAGGTATAGGGTGAGCTGCTAAGAAGTCAGCTAATGCTTGACCCTTCACAGATTTTTGAGGTATGTAGACCATATCATAGGGAGTAAGCAACATTGCCCAGGTAGCTAACCGAGAGTTAAGAATACTCAGCTTTTTCATCAATACCCGAATAGGATTTATTCTGGATATGACATGAATAGTCTGTCCTGATACATAATGTCTTATCTTTTGAATGGCAAAAACCAAGGCTAAACATTCTTTTTTCATAGGTGTATACCTGTGTTCAGCCAACCATCATTCGACTGAGATAATAAATTGCCTGTTCATGACCCTTATCACTTTTTTATGTAAGAAGAGCACCAAAACAATGATCTAATGCTCGAACATATTGTAAAAATGGTCTTCCCACCACTGGGGTACAAAAACAGGTGAATTTGTAAGGTATTGCTTGATGTCGTTGAATGCTTTTTGACATGCTTCATCCCAAACAAATGATACACGTTTCTTTAATAGACGAGAGAAAGATTGACATCTCCCAGAGAGATTTGATATAACTCTTCTGATATAATCAATGCGACCCTGAAAGCAACGGAGTTCTTTCAGATTACGTGGAGGACGTATTTCAAGAATTACTTTGACCTTATCAGGATCAACATGAATACCTTGAGAAGTAATGACAAATCCCAAAAATTTGCCACTATAAACCCCTAAGAAAGACTTAGTGGGATTCATCTTTAATTGATGTCGACGCATCAAATCGAATATTGTCTTCAAGTCTTGAATGTGATCATCTTTTAATCGACTTTTGACGGCAATATCATCCACATAACATTCAACTGTTTTTCGCAGATGTTCTTGAAAGATATTACTCATGGCCCTTTGATAAGTAGCACCGGCATTTTTCAAACCAAAAGGCATAACTATATAGCAATAAACTCCAAGGGGTGTACAAAAAGCAGTATGCTTTTCATCTCCTGGATGCATCTTAATTTGGTTATATCCGGAAAATCCATCCATGAAAGACATGCGTTCAAAACCACATGTATTGTCTATCATGACATTAGTAATAGGAAGTGGAAATTCGTCTTTTGGACAAGCTGCATTGAGATCTCGAAAATCTATGCAAACTCGAACTTTTTCATTCTTCTTCATGACAGGAACAATATTGGCAACCCAATCTGGGTGTTGTTCTTCAAGGACAAAACTACATGTGATCAGCTTTTTAACTTCTGCTTCAATTGCATCTCTTATTGTTTGCCATTGATTGTAAAAGTACAGAACAATTTATATAGGAGGACTGAACTTAGACTCACAATACAAACTCGCTCGTACAAAGAAAGCCTAGGGACAAAAACCTAGGTACAACAATCTAAGTACAATTGTTTATTTTTGATTCTGGGGGGTGACGATAGAGGCTCGAGAAAGCGACGGCAGCTCTGCCTTACTCCTTGGACGATCGGACGTAGCCTTGGCTCTGACGAAGAAATTCTCTCATTTTTCTCTCTGTATATGCTCCTCTGCGTATCTCTCTCTGTATGCGTCTGTCTCTGTCCTCTCTCTTGTGCAAGGGAATAGCACCTTGCTATTTATAGGAGTGGGGGGGATCATTAGGTTTACAATGATTGCCTCTTAAAAAGTCGACAGCTTAAGAGTTATCAATCTGGACCGTTCATCTTGAATAAAACAAATTTGAGCAATTAATGAGAGTGCATCAAATCTCTGTGGACATTAAATGTTGATTGCCATGAATATTCATGATTTGTGATAGCCTGCCACGTGTCCAATTTGCTTGATTTGATTTGATTTGGACAATTATGACGATCGCAACAAATCTGATTTTGTTAGGATTTGTTAGCACCCATAATTCCAGGAAAGATAAGACTGCCACGTGTCTCAATTGTCGCAAAGAGCGCCACGTGTCTCAACTGGACCGTCCTGGCAGAGCCGCATATAGGTGGTCCTCTCAGCCGCATGAAGCATGCGACCGTATGAGGATGGGCAACCGCATGAGGATGGACAGCCGCATAGAGATGGGCAGCCGTATGAGGATGGGCAGCCGCATGGGGATGGGCAGCCGCGTGCAGATGGGCAGCCGCATGCAGATGGGCAGCCGCATGCGGGATGCAGCCGCATGAAGTGACGGCCGTATAAATGCAGCAGCCGCATAAAGTGACCTCGGGACTTGGTGGATCTTGCCAGCTGTAAAAAGATCTTCTCATCTTCCCTAGGAACATGCCATCATGTCAGCGTCATTATTACGTCTTTATGTCAGAGCCGTCATAGCTGTCATTTGTCAGAGCAGCCATCAGGACATTAAATGCAGCAGAATATAGAGAAGAACTGTTTGAAGGCCACGTGGCTTCTTTCTGGGCCGCATGGAACTATCCGAGCTGTATGGACCCATGAGCCGCATGGGGATCCTGAGCCGCATGGGCCTTTCTTTATTCTTTTTCATGCTTCTACAAGACCCCCTTCAAAGTTTTCAATTTGTAAAATTGAAATACTTTGAATAAGAAGCATGGCCATGTAAAAACTCTTCGGGCCGCATAGGATGTTCTGGCCGCATAGATGTCTCAGCCGCATGGCCTCCTCAGCCGTATGGCCATCTGAGCTGCATGGGCTTTCCAGCCACATGGGCTATCTGGCCGCATAGGCTATCTGGCCGCATAGGCTCCTTGCCACGTCTTCATGCCACGTGTGCAAATCTTTGCATTGATTGCCTTTGATTTGCTGTCAGATTTAAAGCCGCTTTTTAGGGAAGGATCCTATGAGTTTAGCCTTGAATAGTCGGATCGCCTTGATAACCGAAGAGTCGGTTACACTGCACATGGATCGATGCGTCGGTCTATGTGCTCCGCCTATAAATAGCAGCGTGTTTGGAAAAAAGAGACTTCTTTACTTTCTGCTCTTGCCCTAGCTTTCTTGTCTTCGTCTTCCTTCTCTGATCATCAGCAATGGCTCCCAAGTCCTCCAAGGTTGCAGCGAAGGTGAAGGGTAAGGGCATGGCCTCGACGTCGGCTGCGGCACCCAAAGCTCATTTCGACGTTCATCCTGCTGTTAAGGGTAAGAATTTAGGAAAGTCATATGCTTCAAAACCCTAACAAAGTCGGCTCTGTTGCATGCTTTATGCACAAGCCTTTAATGCAAGTTGTTTGAATTGTATGGGCCGTATACATGTCCCATAACCGAGCCGCATGGGGGTATACCCCATGTCCGAGCCGTATGGGAGTTTTCTTAGTGGGCCGCATGAACACTTCGTAAACTGAACCGTATAATCACCTATTTTTTTAGAGCCGCATGGACTCTTTTGAACCAAACCGCATGGAGCCTCCTGGATTCATCCGCATAGGGCTGTGCGAAAATTGAACCGCATAAGCTCCTCTGAATTTGAGCCGCATAACGCTCTTCTGATTTGAGCCGCATAATGCCTCGTTAAGCATAATTGTATAAGCGTACGCAAAACAGAACCGCATAAGCTTACACTAATTAATGCCACATAAGCTCATGTTCAACAATAGAACCGCATAAGTCCTTTGTAGATTGAGCCGCATAAGCCAAAGCCCTTCTTTTAACTTGTTTCTTTTGTCTATTTTCAGTGAATCTGCCAGTTAATACAGCAGGGGAACTTTTGGTGGGTCAGGCCCAATTTGCTATGGGCTATCGGTATGACCATATAGTTGAGCATATGATGTAGCAGCTTCCGAAAGATCCTTCAGAGAGGTTGACTGCCATCAAGAAATAGCCTTTCTACTTTCTCTGTGCCATGATGAACTCAGGGCGATTGGATGGGAAATATCTGAAGCCGGCGTTCCTCTTTGGGGATGCTTTGTCTATAAAGAATACCCGAGTGCTTGAGGTATCCGAGAGCTGGAATTTTACTCTCGATGGGGTGGAGATCCACATCCCTCCAATGGAGCGCCATTTTCCCCTGTCATGGTTCAACATGTTACCGTTGGAGAGGAGGATGGTGGAGTCCCTGACTCCAAGCAGGTCAGGGATCTTTGTGGGGGACATCCATTACAACGGACAGTTGAGGTTTGCGTATGCAGGAAAGGAACCGACCAGTCGGTGCGTGACGGGATTGTCCCCGGGTTCCTTCATAAATGCAACGGGCCCCAACTTCACTTTCTCTCAAGCTGATACCTTCATAAACTAGCTTGCGTAGAAGGGGTCCTATCCTGTCGGCCGGTTGGCACTGCCGAACTGGAAAAACCCTATCCCTACGTGGGCCAATTTAACTTTGTAGATTTGGTGGAAGTACGTGGTTACCCTACGTGAGATCGGCCTCTACTACGCCATTCGGGGTACCAGTCACGGCTTATCCATAAATAAGCCGTTGTTCATGGCCCTCTTGGAATGTACAACCGTCGAACGGGAACTTTCTTCGCGCCTGCCGGGGAGTTAGGGCTTGCTCTTCACGAGATGTACGTTATCTCTAAGCTGCCCTGGGCACAGAAGTCTTTGAAGTATACACTCCTACGAGTGAAGAGCTCGAGGGTTTAGATCAGAAGTTCCCGCATTTGTTGCCGTATATCAGGAATTGATATGTCACCATAGTACTTGCCACCAAACGGCCATCAAGAAGGATGGTAGCTCAGAAGGGACGATTCCTCATACCATGACCTGGGTCTCATACCTTTTTATGCTGGACACCTCAGGCCGGGTTTCCTCTCGAGATCCTCTAACACAGGAAGAGGTGCAAACCCTAGTGTCGACCGCCAAGAGATCGGGGTCTACGAACGACACATTTGGGGGTCGATCCGACACCTTTAGTTATTTTTATCATTGTACTCAACAGCTGTCGGAGAAGGCGGTTCTTGCAGGATTTCTGATGGTATGGCTACGAAACTTCGTAGTCTCAGGAGGGGCAGGCTCCATCGAGAGGCTTAGTCGTAACTTCATCCTTTCTGCTATAAAACTCATTTTTGGGGTCAGACTGGCCCTTCTTCCGGCTATGGTGTGCAGCATACACCATGGCCTTCGCGCCTTTTCGTCCAAGGTTATCGCCCATGATACGGCGATGAATTTTGAGCACGTAGAGCTGCCATACCATTATCTAATGGGGTGGCTGTTAATGCACTGCCGGTCTTTGATGAGGCCTGGTCCAGAGGATGGTGTCACGGCTGATGATGCCTTCATTTTCCGATTCCGTCATCAGCCCTTGGAGTACAACTCCATGCCAGCTTATCGAAGGGCGCTGGCGAGAGTGGACGGATACAACTTTTTTGTGTCTGTTCCTCCTTTTACCGCTGAAGACGTGAGGAGAGGTCATGTTGATGGTACCGAACCTCCTCCTCTCTTGCCCGAGAGACTACTCTGTTGGCTACGCAATATTCGTCCAGCACACATAGTATATCGTCACCACAACAACGTTTACATGGAGCCCTATTTGTCTAGCAGGTTCTCCCGCCAGTTCGGATACAGCCAGCTACCTTTTGACAGTCCCAGCCCTTGCCTGGGTTTTGAAGGTAGCGTCCTGGATAGTATCAGGGCATGGCATTATTATGATGCGGTTCATACTCGAACCACCTTCTCTGTCCCTAATGACGAGGCGCCAGTAGAAATTCTTTATATGGCAGCCCTATACCAAGTAACGGTGAATAAGTCTTTCGTTAATTTTGACCCGAGGATCAGTTTCATCGTAGGTACTGGCCTGGCGGAGAAGCCTCAGGGGTCGAGGACGAGGAAGCATAGGGCGAACGCAGTTCCCGTGCCTGATTCAGAGTCCACCACTGCGAACGAAGAGAATGATAAGCATGATGCAGATAACTCTTCCCTTCCGGTGGAAGATGTTGAGGCGGATCAGCCGCCTGTTAAGTCAGATGAGATGGTGGCGGATCAGCCGCCTATTGTACCTGGTCCTATACGGAAACATAG
>JANAVB010039533.1:40000-47557 GCA_029216955.1 Iris pallida | reverse complement strand
TGCATTTTACACACATCCCATTTTCTGTGACAACACTAGTTCTATTAATTTGACTAAGAATCTAGTATGTCACTCTCGTACTAAACATATTGAGATTCGACATCACTTTCTTAGAGATCATCAACAAAATGGAGATATAGACCTTGTATACATAGACACAGAATCAATTAGCTGACATACTCATAAAACCTCTAGCGAAAGATCGTTTCAATTATTATATCGAGAATTAGAAATTTTAGATATCAATATATTAATTAAATTTGTTTTATTAATTAATTTATTCGATACTCAAAAACTGTTTTCGAGACAAGCCTAAAAGAGTATGTATGTCGCCACGACTACGGTCGAAGCGAAGCGGTACTTAAGAGTTCTCCGGTGAACCTCCGTTAGCTGGGACAGTACTCCTACAGCTAATCTGAGATAGATGCTGAGTAAAAAATATTAATTTATAAAATATATATTAATTATATACTTTGAGATTTAAATTACTAAACTCTGAATTAAACATTGAAACGAATTAATGAAAAATTGGGCCCGAGTTCGGTCCAATTCTGCCAGAGTTCGGCTGGGTATATATATGCACCAGCCAGAACTCGAGGCCCCATCTTCTTCATTCTTTCAAACAACATCAAATAGCAGCAGCAGCGCCCCAAACCCTAGCTCTTCTCCACCTTTGTTCTTCCAATCCGCGTGGAGATCTTTGTCCAAACTTTGGATTCATGCGAAGAATTTTGTCCTCTACAACATATCCAATTCTCAGAAGGTATAATTCCTTCTCTCCTCCACTTTCCAATTATAGGGTTTCTAGATTTTGGGATAGAATGTCTAAGGGATTCAATCCTTTCAAGAGGAAGAGACCAATGCCAGTGAAGAGGCATCGTCTTCGGATCTACATACGGATTCCCTCTTTTCTTCGGTCCAATCAGATAACGGTGCATTGGACGAGTTTTACTTCAAAACTCCCTACCAAGCCCTATTGTGGTATGCCGATTTCATTATGCATACTATTTGTACCGGATCTCCGATCAAGTGGACTGTCTTTCCCGACCACCGTCCTTACTTTGAGGCATTAGGGTTACAACACTTTGTTTCTTTACAATTCGCTATAGCTACTAATGCCATTAGATTATTTTACTGTAATTTCGTATTAGACACTTTTACCGCGAGAATACGTGTCGGAGGGATAGATATCGAGTTTACTGATGAAACGTTAGCAGAAATCCTTGGTATTCCAAACGAAGGTGCCCCGCTCGATGACATCACTGATTTTGATTTCTCTGATGGTACGACTCTCGTTAGTTTCAAGAATAAGCTTTGTGCGCCCGCACGTGCTCGTCCTGGAAAGTTCAGGCCAATAACTTGAACTTGTTTAACTACAAATTACATCGCATCATCTATTCTACTTTACTTCCAAAATCCACTTCCAAAGATAATGTCACTGCACTTGCCTTTCTACTCTATATCACATTCTTAAGGTGATTCTTTTTTCTTCCCCTAAGACTATCATTCAGATGATGGGTAGATGTCGCGGAAGAGATCGCAACCTCTCTTATGCGATGATCGTCCCACGCATCTTTCAGAGATTTGACATTGACCGATCCACTTGTGATGTTGACCCTGAGCCTAAGTTCCCCAAACTCTCTCGTCGCAGCATTGCTACTGTTCCTCCACCTACTGTACCTGCTCCTCCTGCACCTACGCCCATAGCACCTGGTCCTCCTCAGTCCTACCCTACGACATTTGAGGGTATTCATCAGCACCTATCAGATCTGCAGTCATTTTATGTTGACACTTCCAGGAAACGTGAGTTCCGTGACGTGACTCGGTTCCAGGCTATTGCCAACTCCTTTGCCGATCTGATATTTATGCAGATGGGTCATTCAGCTAGCTCTCTGCCTCAAGACCCTTCTGTTTCTGGCTACCGCATTGATGATGAGGCGGTCCACTCTCTGTTCCAGCCAGGGAATGCTTACGATTGGTATCGTACTTCTGGTGCCACTCCTCATACTTCTGGAGCTGGTACTTCTGGAGCTGGTCCATCTGGACATGCTGGCGCTGCAGCCGATGACGTTGATGATGAGGATGATAATTTTTAAGATGTTACATATTGAGAATGATATTTTGTCTTATGTTTACTTTGAAAGGCTCCGATATTCCAATATATTATCAGCACCCTTTATTTTAATTATTATCTGTGACTCTTCGTAGACATGGTTTTATTATGTCTCAGTTTGGCATATGTTTCACTTAGTTTATTATTCAGCATTTTATTTGTTTCAGCTTTATTATAGCATTATTTTTTTTGCTTCCGTATAACTGCCTGTGACAAATACCATGCCTGTGTTGTTTATTAATATTTCTTATACCATGCCTGTGATGACTGATTTATATAATTTCTTGTGTTTCTTCACTGTTTGTTACTTATGCCTTTATTGCGGGGGAGCTTTCTCTTTTGCAATTATTTGCTAAGTGACAACAGGGGAGAAATAGGATCTAACAACTTCATTAATGCAGGTTATAAACATTTATTTGTTTTCCCTGGTATCACACATTTTTTGAATTGATCCATACTTAGATGTTATATCGGCAAGGTTTGTCAATTATCAAAATGGAGGAGATTGTTGGCCCATTGGTCATGGTCAAACCTGATTTTAATAATTGATCAAACTCTGTTTCGATATAAATGCAAGGCAATTCAGATGTTTACCTACGTCATTTTGGACACTGCTCAACGATGGATATCTACGATGTTTAAGACTGAAGCTGTTTGCCATTCAGAATATGTCTCCTTCAAAGCAATATAATTTTTCATTTTATTGAGTCTAGGAATACATTATACACCAAGTCGTACTGGCAAATAGGCTGTCCGGAATCGTTTTTCAAAATCACCCTATCCTTTTAAAATGACCTATGTTTTTGAAAAACATCATATTTTACAAAAAGCTTCTGAAGGACTTTTCAAAAGCCAAAAATTTTTCTAAAAATCAACTGGCAGAACCCTAGCAGAACTCGGCCAGAGTTCGGCCAAGTTGAACGTTATATGAACGTTTGATTTTGAACTTGGTCCACCCTTCAGTTGCAGTTTGTTACAAAGAGCTCTGTCAGAGTTCTGCCTGAATTCTGTCAGAATTCTGTCTTAGAAAACTATAAATAGAGAAGGATTTCGATCATTTCAAATCACCAATTCACTTTCAATCTCTTCTCTTCTAAAGCTTACATTTTCTCCAAAGAGTTCTCAAAAGCTTATATTTTCAAATCCCAAGCCAGTTACAATCTTCTAGTAGATTTGCCAGTGCGGTACGGTCTAGAAGTTTCAGAGCGGTTTTAATCAGAGGCTTGATTGAAGAAACAGCTCTTCACAATTGAAGTTGGTCGAGTTCTTCGTATCAAAGCTCGCGTCTGTAGAAGTTGCAAGGACTTCGTATGAAAACTTACAGAATTTTCCAATAGTGGATTCAACTAGAAGCTAGAGTTCTTCCGACTGGACTAGTCCTCACAAGAGGAAAACCAGTATAAATCTCGGTGTTTGCGTTTGCCTTCTGATCACTTTTTATTACTGTCATTTACTTTGTGATTATTTTTTATATCTGTGATCTAACTGCTAACGAGATTTTTAATTATCAATATTCCGCTGCCTACTCTATTCACTCCCCCCTCTAGAGTATTCTGTTTTACGATTTCGTTCCTACAATCTGAACCTAAAGATGTGGTTGAGGAAGGTGGCTCTGCTTCTAAACTTATTGATTTGGGCAACCTTAACAAGATTGATGCAAGCCTACATGTGCCAGGTGAGCCTTTGGTTAAAGTCGGGGGAACTGATCAAGAACATACGGGATTCATTGAAGGACAAGAACCAGAGGCATCCGAGAAGCCTGTTGAGACAAGTTTATCTACCATTGATAGATAGGATATTGGTATTGAATTCTTTCACAAAATCTGAACTCTATTTCTTTTATTTGAATTAACATGATCTTCCTTTCCATGACAGTTATTCAAGAATCTTTTCATCCTCCATTTGAGGCAGAGGCTCAGACGACTACTACCCATGACACCGCTGACAGGTGTCCATCTAGAGGGTATGGCTAAGATTTGTGTATAAAGTTTTTACTCCCTTGTGGCGAATGAGATCCAAGGAATTGTAGAGAGGAACATCATTTCGCCCATACCAAGACGCCGGTTGTACATATGATTCAGGCAGTTGAAAGCTTCCCTAGACACGAAACCATTGTCGGGGATTTAAGAATATACTTGACACACTTGAGAGATGTGTGGTAAATCGTGGTCTTGCCCATCCTCGTGATCTCTCAGTGATTGAATCTGATGAGCTCAACAGACTGAATGACTCTATCCACAAGAAGGAAGTTGTCTTGGTGAATTAGGAGAGGGTTCTTAATGAACAAGTTCTCAAGGCTCACGAAGAATATGAGTTTGTCTCTTCTTCCTCAGTCAAGTATGCTTCTTACCAAGAAAGGACAATACACGAATGGGTGAATCACTTCCGAAATCAAAGCCCTTCAGGACGCCTATACTTTAGAGGAGTCTGCCTTAGCTGAGAATACTGAGAAGCGGAAGGTTTTTGATGTCCAATCAAAGTGAGGCTAGGAACAAAGTTGAGAGGCTTGATTTTGAAATTGTCACTCTGGAAGGGAAGCATGCTGAACTGACACCTTTCAGAGACGTTGCTTCCAAACAAGCTGAAGTCAAACATTGGGCAGCTAACCTGAAGCAATCTGAGATAGATAACTTGAAGACAATGATTACATTGCTTTGTAAAATGCCTGGAAATCTTTAAAGCGTTGTAATTTTTCTTCTTTTGTTGCTTTTGTTGATTGACAATGGAATACCCTGTATCTTTATTTCATTTTGAAAGTAAAGAACACTTTCCATTTTGTTGGGGATATTTGAGTTTTAATATTTCTCTAGAGGTATTATGGACATAGGAAAATATCATAATTGTGTGGATCTATTATCTGTGACATACCTAATTCGGTATAGATAATAGATATGGAAATTGATCACTATCAGAGGTAATATGGACATGATATATTATAGTGGACCTATTATCCTTGGTATACCTGATTAGGAATAGATAACAGACATAGAAATTGACCACTATCAGAGGTAATATGGATATGATAGATGTTATAATGGACCTGTCATCCTTGGCATACCTGATTAGGTATAGATAATAGACATACGTACTTCGCTAGAGGTATTATGGACGTGACAAGTATACTCTAGTGGACCTGTTACTTATGATGCACTCGGCTGTATTCAAGTAATAGGATATGATCAGAAAGTATATCAGAGGTAATATGGACTTGATAGTCGTTCTTGGATAATTCGCTCAAAGGTAATATGGACTTGTCCAATTTATAGAATTCTATAGAAAGAGAGTCGATGCTATAGAATATTTTAGAGGTAATAGAGACATGAATATTCTTTTAGGAGTAAATTTGCTCAGAGGTAATATGGACTTAGAAATTTTATAAATCTCTATAGAAGGTAGGTGTCGTAGAATAATTCAGAGGTAATATAAAAATGAATATTCATTTGACAAAATGATTATTCCAATTTCAGCTGGGAAATTGAAATAAGATGTCTTTAAAGCGACTTGGCTTTAATGACGACTTTATAAATTTGGAGAGTTTGTCTAGAAAAAATTTTCTACAAGAAAGTTTCGTAAGAATTGAGGAAGATTCCACTGGGGAATTTGTGAGGACCCATTATTTATAACTTATCCAGAACTGCTGGGATAAAAATAATGGTTTAAAACATAGCGTATGCAGTATTCCTTATTCCAGAAAGAAAATGTAAAGTTCTGGAAAATAAAAGGTAGTGTCTATTATAAATTAGACATAATAGTTCTTTAAGAATTTGCCATCAATAGGCATCATCAGTAGATCACCATTAGGCTTTGCTAGCTTGTATGCTTCATTCGAATACATTGATTTGACAACAAAAGGTCTTTCCCATTTAGCTACGAATTTCTTTTTACTTTTATGTGTCATCACCATAGGCCTTCTTACTAAAAGAACTAGGTTGCCGACTTGAAAAACACGCTCTTTTACCTTCTTGTTGAAAGCTTTGGAGATGCGGGCTTGATATAACTCAATCTGGTGTTGAGCCATGAGTCATTTCTCATCGAGTGCTTCCAACTCTCATAACCATAGACGTGTAGGACCGCTGATCACCTCTAGAGGGTGTGTGAATAGAGTATGTGCGTGAAGCGAAATTGTCACGACCCGTACCCAGTGTAAGGGCACGAGAAGTGGGTACGTCCAGCCTACGCCGCAGTGTCGGCGGTAGAACGTTGTCCTAGGTCACAATATCTAACAAAATATAACTGTACCTGTACAATGATATACTCTCCAAAAAGAGGAGAACATAGATGGTACAACTCGATCACAGAACCTAAGATGGAAATAAAGGGATAAAAAGATGGATAATAATCTCAACAGAGAACTACAACTGAAAGTTAATAAGTTTGGATGTTTAAACAACATCAAAATCCAAATAACTGAAGTACATCTCAAAGATAAAATATCTAATAAAGATAACTAGTCTAGCAGTCTAATCTAGACAATGGGCAAGTCCTCAGCAACTGTTTGATCCTCCTGATGGCCCAAGTCACCGGTGTCATCTAAGCCAGCTCCATAGTAAGTAGGACAGAACTCTTTCTCATCCTCTGTAATATTTTCAACGGGTCCAATCAGGACAGGAACGAATACATATCTCTCACATAGTTCATATCATGACAAAATGTAAAGCATGCTATAGAATAAAGTACATGAAAACTGTAAGAATAAACATGAAGAAGAGAGAGAATTTGATAACAGGAAATATTTAGGTATGGTAATAGAGAACTGTAAGTGACTAGTGATTTAGAGTACAAGATAGACATGTGAACGGCTTGATTTGTACATGATTACACTACAGAGTTTGCACATGATTATACTACTTTGGAATTGTTCACATGACTACTTCTACTCTCCCGTACCCCAATCAATACACAAGGATCTAGACAGGTTATGTTATTGTACATGAAAGTTTATACATGAAACTCATGAGATCATGAGAGTACATGAGAGCACATAATTGTACATGAATAATAGAGTCCATGAAATACATGATGTTCGTGAAAAGCACATGACATGATGTATTTGATGTACCCGAGGGGGATAACATCTCATGTAAAGATCATATAGTACTAATCCGTGATAACATCGTGTCAAAATCAAGTAAATTAGTCTATAAAAAAAATATAATTCCTAACAAGTATGAAATAGTCAGAGAATGTAACTCCTCTCCTCGGTAAATTTTGAAATATTTTTTTATTTTATTTATTATTAATTGATTTAAATGGTGATTTTTAAAATTTTATAAATAATTACTTAGTTAATTATTACGGTAGATGACTTTAGCCATGGTTGAGTTTTGAAGTACCAAACGGCTAGGAATCATGGCACGGATAGTGCAGTAGCGTGCTTTGACTAGTGTTTAGCCATGGTAGAGGAATGCCAAGCCATAAGTGTGTCCTAACTAGGAATACCAGGC